>JAZHYW010029019.1:0-48408 GCA_037355805.1 Ixodes ricinus | reverse complement strand
CGCCCATGAAATATTGCCTGAAAGGGTCTTTAGAATAAGGTATCGGACCAACTGAAACTTTGGCATGTTTTTGTAACCTCTAGCGCTACCTTGGGCGTAGAATGAACGCCCGGCTATGCTAGTTTATTTTTGCGGTGAAAAAAAAAAACGCTGTATTTTTTTTTTGTGGCACCATGATACAGTGTTTCTTTTTTTTTTTTGCTGCACCTAGTTTTTGTTAAAAAGAGGAACGTGACATAGAGTAATTTGAGCCCTGAGGAAGTGGTAATGGCCATGGCGGCCCATAGAAAACAGGTGACATTAGGTAATTAGTTAATTAACTAAAATGTTTTAACTAACTTTTTTTAATTTTTCGCGTGAGGGCGCATAATGTAATTAGATCAGTGGTTCTCCAAAAGGGGGTTCGCGGACTCTTTGGGGCCCTCGAAGGCATTTTAGGTGTCCGCGACGCCTTACCTTATCAGTCAAGAACGCCAATAAAAGTTGTCGTTTTTCAGGTCGAGAAGAAATGTTTCAGTTTTCCGGCGTGTTTTCTCGAGTGTATGTCAATAAGAAAGGTCCTACTTCACACACACTATCACTTAGTCAAATGCATTTATTAGGTCATTATATTTAACTTATACGTTTCCCCTCTTCTCACCACGAACGTGGTCTTCCATCAGATCCGCCGATTCACAAGTGGTTCGCGAAACGTCGATGGTTGAGAACCACTCATTTAGAGGATTGAAGATCGACCTCAATATGGTCGAGCCGTGTCGTCAAATCTTGATAAAAAACCCAATAGGCGCTACGGGGTCGAGAAATGTCACTTTGGTACGCGGCATCAAACCGTAACTAAACAGGGAAGAGCGCCTGGAAAGCTTTTGCTCCGCCCTTTCGGGCACGCGATTCGTCATTAGGGAGTTTTAGCGAGTCGTTTTCGAGCACACGGTTCCGAAATCGCGAACGGTACAGCTGGTCCCTTCCGTGACACCGTACGTGAAATTCGACATACTTTAGCGAATCGTGAAAGTTGCGCCACCGTGTAAACGTTGATGATTATAGTGTTTAACGGTAGCGCCATCTTCTAATGAGCATGTGAAACATTCTGCAACGTGTAAATTCATGGCGGACACCGTGGTGGCGGCTCGTGTTTCCTGCGTACGACTGATGTAAACAAGACGGCCGATGTCACATTTGCGGAGCAGAATTCCAAGAACTGCGAAGCTAGATGGAGTAAAAAGTATATAAACGACCGTAAACGTGTGTGGTGTGTCTCCGTCATCCTGAACTTGAACGATCGTTCACGTTGTGTGCCGTCGAACCAAATCATTTCGTCTGCTCGCGGTCGCCACGGCACCTAGTCATCCCGCAGATGGTAAACATTTACTAGCATGCGTTGTTTACAGCATTCACGATCGCTTATCATTGTGAGCAGTCCTCGAAATGATTTGGTTCAACCTCTCAAATGAAGCAGACTAACAGGACGGCAAATGCCTCCTGCTGTCCTAAGCCTAAAGCGCGGCTGGGTCGGCGAAGACAGTCGCCATACCGACCGTCATCTTTTTTCCGTACCCTAGTCGTGAACGGTGCTGGCTGCGTTGCGGTGACGACTCCAGCGGCCGGAATGGGAGAAACGAACGAGAAGAGCCTCCCGACGTCCCGAACGACTCGCGCTCATATGCGCAGTGGCGTCGCCGATGCGTTCGAGGGCTAACCGTTCGTGTGGAAACGACCTGATAAAACTCCCCATTATCGCGGCCGGCTTCGCCTGAGGAAGCCGAGACGGCCGCGATAGTCAGGAACCGTATGCCTGGAAGGGTGGAGCGATAACTGTACCGGCGCTCTTTCCTGTTTTGTTTCAGTTTGACGCAGTGTACCAAAATGAAATTTCTCAACCCCGTAGCTCCTTCTCGGAATTATTTTTATCAAAATTTGACCACGCGGCTAGACCATATTGACATCGATCTTCTATACTATAAATACATTAGGCGCCCTCACGTGAAAAGTTAAAAAGTTAGTTAATGAACTAACTAATGAAATAATTTCACCTTTTCCCAACAGGCCGCCATGGCCATTAACGCTCCCTTAGGGCTCAAATTACTCTGATCCTCACTGAATGTAGGGGAATGGATGATTATACCGTTACGGTAGACCATTTGATAATACGGTGCACTTTATTCATTAGTCGCTGGAATCTGTCTGGAGAATTGGTGAGTTCCAATGGTAACCGATTGAATTGAAATAGGTTGTCAGGTAAGTCACAAATGAGGGTTTCTCTGCATCCTTTGGTTTTTGGAGGACTTGCCAGTACCCCGAAATCAAATCAAAGAAGGTTAAAAGTTTTGCGTTCAAGAGACGATCTAGGCGTCGTCCAACCGGGGTAGTGGGTAGACATCTTGTTTAGTGACGCCTGCTTGAGTTTTCTGTAGTTGATCCAATACCAAATGAATACGTTTTGTTTCGCTTACCTTTAACTAGAATTACCGGCGATGACCACGGGTTATAAGATGGAGATATGACGTCTTGCTCGAGCATTGTGTGCACTTGTTCATTAATCATCTGATGTTCTGAGTGGAAACCCGACGGGGATGCTGGTAAATGGGTTGAGACATTCCTGTATCAATTCAATGCTCATGCAGAGAAGTGCAACCGAAGTCATTAAAGGTTATTTGAATAACGTGTCGAAATTCTTGAAGTAATGTTCGGAGCGACCGAGCTTGTTCCTTCGACAGGTTAGTACAGAAATTCAATTCGTTCCAAGTTGTTTCGTTAGATGGACTTGAAACACCCATGCTGTCGACTGGGATAACAGTAGAAACAGTCCGGAAATGGGTTTGCCGAGTTCCTGTTCCCAACTTGTCTCCGCGACTAATGCTTGTGTCGGTGGGTCCGAAGTTGAAGACAAGGATTTTGGTGTGACCATCTTTACAGAGAAGAGTACTTCTCGGAGCTGCCATTTCTTGACCAGGAAAGCACTTAAGATAAGGATGGAAGATTTTATCTCCACAAAATCGTTGTTGCGACACAACGGCGTTCACCCATACTCCATAGTTGGCTGAGACAATTGTTCTTCTGGTGACGACTGCATTTCGTTCAGTGCCTTCCTGGGTAGACCTATGTTCTATGATGACGCGGGCTTTCATTACTTGACAACAGTAGACAACAATACTGGTCGAAGGTACGAGAAAACGTGATGCACCACGTGATGAACTGAGCAAAGTGGGTCCGCAGGACATTTTGATATATGTTAGGTTCATCTTGCGAAATTAACGTTCTTTACTTCGGGCTACTTAGGAGAACCATCGTTGTTGTTTCAATGAGGGGTATTTCTGGTTTGAAACTGAAAGTCAACCCTGTCTTTTTGCACCAAACACACCAAAGAATGACCGGATGTACCACATTTGGGATGACAACAAAATCATGTAGCAGTTGTGTTGCCTCTCCAGCCCCTGTCAAGGACATTACGCCAGTGGATTCTTACTTGGGACCATTGGCAGAAAGGAGATTGATGTTAGATGTTGCATTGCGATTCGTTTGCAAGCTAGATACAACTCGAATATCAATGACGCTTGCTGCTGACCCGGTCTCCACAAGAGCACTAAAATCCTGGTTGAGTTCCACAATATGTAGAGACGCACAAGGTAGAGAGTAACGTTTAGGCATCTTCATAGATGTGTGTGTTCCTGCAGTTACGGCTAATGCAAAGTTGGGGACTGGGTAAACTACCAGAGAGCCCTGCCCCTATGGCTCACGGGAGCGTTTGCCGGATGTGATGTTTCATGGGGTTCATTTGGGCACTGTCGAGCGAAATGTCCGATGGCACCACAGCTGAAGCAAGTTTGCGACCGCGACAACAGGTGTCGGTTCATCATAGAGAAGGTGCTGATAGCTATAGTACGTGCTGCCTTTTCCGTAGAACGAAAAGCGGCTTCTGTTTCAACTGCTTGGAATAAAGCTGCTCACAGGGTCGTTGGGAGTCCAAGGCGAACAATTTGTTCAATCTGGACATCACGTGCAGAAATGAAGTGGTAGCCAAGGTACTTATCGTGTCGGGGGAAGAGCTTGGCAAGGATTTTTGCGCAATACGTTCGATGCTTACTGCCAGCTCTGGGAAAGTCTCGCCAGAACGTAGAAGGCGGGAGCGCAGTTCCGCATAGAGAAGTTGCTCAAGGTGAGAGTCGCCAAACCGAGCGTCCAGGGCAACGATCAAGGTAGGGAAGTCGTGAAGGAGTTTCACTGGGATAGTCTCAAAGATTTTGACGGCATTCCTCCAGAGTTAGGACACTAGAGCTTTTGCTTTGATTGAGACGTCCCGGCCATTGGCTTCTGCGATTTTTTTCAAACTGCGTCTGGTAGGATTACCAGGAAACCGTTCCGTCAAATGGTTGCGGTTTCAATAGATATGCGCAGTGTGCCGTACTAACTTGTGGAGCAGCATTGCCTCGGGAAAGTTGTGGTGTGAGCCCCTGCTTGTTGTAGTTGATTTCGGAGTGCCTGCACTTACAACTGTATATGACACACCTGGACATTTTGGGATTCTGGTTGTCAGCGCCCAAGGCAGATCGATATTCCAGGTCTCGAACGTTGTCATCGTTGTGGTCACCGGTGTGGGAGTGAGAGCGGGTGAGAGGCATATTTCACCGCTGCCACCAAATCTGTAAAAATTATTTTCCTCAGTTACTCAGTCCAGCCGTCCCGTTTTCAGTTCCCGTCGTCTTCTTCCTCTTTCTCATTATTATCGTAGCACTATATATTCACAAGCGTGGATAAAAAGAAGGCACTCGCGAATAACAAAACACCAAAAAGATGTGTTGACCCTAAAACCTGCGTCAGGAGCGCCTCATCCAGTCGCTTTTGACGCAGGTTTTAAGGGCAATGTCTAATTTAATATATATATATATATATATATATATATATATATATATATATATATATATATATAAGAGAAGGAAATAAAGCCCTTGGTGAAAACAGCACCAACGGATGGTTTTTTCTTCATCGTTTCGGCCTGAGTCCGACCTGAGTCAAGAAGAACTTTACGGATGAACGCGGGTGGTATTTACACAATGCTTCGGTCGAGTCCAAGTTTCAAAAACGGCGGGATGACGGTTGGAGTTTCCAAAAAAGCGTAGGGAGAGTTCCGGATGGGCAAAAGTTTATGCAATACTACGGTTGGGTCCAAATTTCGGTGGGGTGACGGTTAGAACTTTCGGGAGAGGGAAGCGTAGGGCAGTTCGTATCCGGCTGAAGAAGCTTTACGGACGGGGCCAAGTTTTAGGGACGGTGTGATGACGTTTGAGTTTCTTGAGAGGGGGCACAGGGAGACATTGTGTCTGGGCGGGCAGGGGTGACCCGGACGATTGCGCACACTAGACCGAAGTTACACGCGCAACCTAAAGTGCTCTTACAAAATAAACAAAAAACAAAAAAACAAAAAAACGCACTTTTATTTTGGGGATTTCTTAGGGCATACATCAGTCAGGCCTGGAAGGGAAACATGTTAAACCTAGAAGTGAAAGGGAAGGAGATGAATATCAAAACCTGGAAATAAAAGACAAAAGTTGATGATCCAGTTCCGGCCACAAACACAGTACCACTTCTAACAATAAGGTCTGGGACCTGAAAAAAATGGCCCCTGACTTATTATTGCGACGTTTCGAGTGTGCACCGCTCCAGAGCGGACACCGCTGGAAACGTTGCAATAAACAACATTAGTAATTCCGACAGTACGCATTTTTGGCTTATTAACTTTTGCCGGTCCATTGTCTTACATTTACCCTACTTGACAGCAAACAGCTGATGAACAAAACATCACCGAACCTTGTGACACCGTTATTGTTAACTTATCTTAAATTACCTTATCATCTGACGAAAACAAATTGCTCTCAAAAGGGCTAAACTTTTGCCCAGCAACAGGCTTCTTTGAGAATTTCCAGTTACTCCGAGACCTTGATAATATTGCAAGAAATTTAAGATTGCGGGAATACTTCCTAGGCAGGCCTTAAAACTCTCAGAACACGCAACAACGTCCAGAGAGCAATTGGACGCCGAAACCTCATCGCAGTGACTGGCTCCATCTTTACATAGCCGTTGTACAAAGAGACACATTGCGTGGATACCATAGGCGGACACGAAAACGGTACAACTGTACGAAATTGGAAAGGGATTACCTGAAAACTCTAGGAACCAGGACGAATATAACGATAAAGCCAGCTGATAAAGGGGAGCAATTGTGATCCTCAATACTGTCGACTACACTCGAGAAGGATAGCGCCAACTTAATGATCCAAAATTTTATGAGCGTCTTGAGGGGGATCCAACGATTCAATTCTCACGCATTGCTAACGTCAACACTGAAAGATCTGTTGGACACAAGAAACGTAAAACTTAACGACATAACGTAATAAAACCACTAAATCAAAAAAGGCCATTTTTTATTTCGTTAAATTTTTTAATATTGCTGCCGATCATATGAACTTTCCAATGGCTTGATGCGATTTCCCCCATTTTTGTTGTATCTTCTCTAGAAGTGATCAAAATCGCTCCCGCGTGACAATGCGGTAGAGAAATTCAGAGCCTTATAACTCATGACTTATTTTATTTGTCGCTTACCAAATACTACGCGGGTGTAGCCCTATACATGGAATATCGACGGGCATAAGTTTAGTTTATTTTATTTTCATGGATTTTTTTATATAAAATTTGAAATATCGTCGAAAATGAAGTTAACTGATATCCTGAACCCGACTTTATCGAAAAAGGCCATTTTTTATTTCGTTAATTTTTTTTTATTATTGCTGCCGATCATATGAATTTTCAATTGGCTCGATGGGATTTCCACCTTTTTTGTTGTATCTTCATCAGGTTCGCCGTCAGTCTTTAATGACGTCCGTTCCCCCACAAGCACACTGTCTAATCTTCTTCTTCCTTGCTGTGTTTGCAAGTCTTCGTCTTGCACAACACTCTTTACAGTGTGAGTCTTCGTCTCGCACAACACTCTTTACGGTGTGAGTCTTCGTCTTGCACAACACTGCACTCCTCCCTGTAGAGGCTCTCGTCCCGAGGCCCGCATAAGTGTTCACTTAGTGCGGTATGGTGCGAGACAATCGAAATGGACTGTCTGCGGTTTATGGTTGTTAACTTGGCGAATCCGGTCGACAACATCGCTCAGTTTCTTGATGATCTCGTAGGGGCCATCCCAGTTTCGTTGTAATTTTGGGCTACGACCTTTGGTTCTAGTTGGTCTGTATAGCCACACCAAATCTCCAGGTTCCAGTTGGTGGCTGAATGCGTTTCGATTGTAGCGAGTCCCTGCATGGCTGCTGCTGAGTTGTAAATGCCTTCGTGCGAAGTCATGGAAACATTTCAATTTCTTGCGTAAATGGAGAGCGTTGTCCCAGTGAGCATTTTCACGTGTTGCCTCCCGTGGTGGTGGCGCCGGAGTACCGAACATAATGTCCGCAGGTATTCTTAGGTCTCTTCCCATGAGCAACATTGATGGTGTGTACCCTGTTGCTGCGTGGACAGCTGAACGGTAGGCAAGTAAAAAGAACCAGTTCGTCCCAGTTGTCCTGGTGCTCGTTGACGAAGAGAGATAGGTATTGCTTAAGGGTTCGGTTGAGCCTCTCCACCATTCCGTTTTACTGTGGATGTAACGGTGTTGTTCTAGTTATCTTTATGGCAAGTGCTGTGCACAAATTCTTGAAGGTTTGCGTCTGAAAAGCGCGTCCCTGGTCAGAATGGATTTCTAGGGGCACTCCGTACCTCGATACGATGTCGGTAAGCAAGATGCGAGTGATGGTTGCTGCGTCGTACTTACGAACAGGGAAAGCTTCTGGTCACTTCGTGAAGGAGTCTGCATTTACTATCAGATACCGATTTCCCTCTTTTGTTTCTGGTAGTGGTCCTACGACGTCAATGGTTACTCGCTCAAACGGCACACTAACGTTGTAGGCCCACATCTGTCCTCGGCAACGAGAGGGAGGTTCTTTGCGGATTGTGCAGTGGCCACAGCATCTGCACCATTTGCACACGTCACGGCTGGCTCCAACCCAGTAGAATCTGTCACGCACTCTCTGTAAGGTTTTGTGTACCCCAAAATGTCCGCCGGTAGGACCGTCATGGAGATCCTGCAGCACAGTTTTGACTCGCACTTGAGGAAGGACAAGTTGAAGAGAAACGTTCACTCCATCGTTGTTTTCCCAGCAGCGAAACAGGAGGCCTTTTTGTATGAGGAGAGAATCCCATTGGGCCCAGTAGGCTTTGACGACATGGTTGTGTGGTGCAACCAGGTACCAATCCGGCCTTTCGCCTTCTTGCTTCCACCGTATAACAAGCCAAATATTGTCGTCCTCTCTTTGAAGCGTACGCAAGGTTTCGTCACTCCAGTCAGTGGGATCGTCATCGGATAATGAACGCGCGATCACCGCCTGTTGTTCGGAACGTTCGGAACGGACGACGGCCAAGTGACAGCAGCCCACCTCGTGACCACAACCAAAAAGCCCTTTTATAGTCACGTGCCGCTCCTTATATAAGCGCTCTATAAATGATGGTGTCCTCTGGCGAGCAATAAGAAAAACAGCATCACCTTAGTAGCGCCCACTACATCTTTCCTCTGAGGATATATAAGTCCAAGTGCCTTGGCGGTCGAATCACACGACCGCAAGGTGTGCGTCTTAGCCGAAGTCCTTCTTGCTGAGGCTCTGGCGATGGTACTGGTGGACCCTCAACAGGTGTAGACTGCTGTGAACTGGCTGACGGTTCCTCCGCTGACCGGCCGTTTGAGAAGGGGACAAGAAGCCGACGTTCTGCTGGAGAGCGCCTCTTGGGCGTTTCCACCACATATGACCGTGGTCGCTGAGCGGGGCTGAGTATACGGCTAGAGACTCCTTCTCTGTCTGACTGTAGCGACCCTCCGTGGGAGTGAGGGATCTGGAAGCAAAGGCGACAGCCCGCCGAGTCCCCGAAGGTTGATCTTGAAGCAGCACGGCTCCCAAAACCATAAGAACTGGCATCCGCAGACACCAGGGTGGGGTAGCGCGGGTGGTACTTCGCCATGCATGTTTCAGAGCTAAGTAGCGGCTTGAGGTGGGCGAAAGCCTCCTCTTGGCTAGGACCCCACATACAGACGCTGTTCTTGTTTAACAGAGAGCGAATGGGTGTAGTAACGTCAGCAAGGTGTGGGATGAACCGTCCGATGTGATTAGCCATGCCAAGCAACCGGCGTACACCGCTGATATCTTCTGGTGGCAACAAATCCTTGATTGCTTTGATCTTTTCTGGATCTGGCGAAATTCCTTTGGCATCCACGACAACGCCTAGGAACTTGACAGAGGTGACGCGGAATTCACACTTTTTCTCGTTCAGTGTGACCCCAGCTTGTTCCAGGCGACTCAAGACGTCGACCAGACGTTGATCGTGTTCGCGACGATCCTTTCCAAAGATTAGGATGTCGTCAATTATGTTGACGACACCTGAGAGACCTTCAAGAAGTCTTGACATCAGCCGCCGAAAGTACTCTGGGGCCGATGCGATGCCAAATGGAAGACGCTTGTAGCAGTAACGGCCTAAGGGAGTGATGAACGTCGTAAGCTCTTCACTGTCACGGCTAAGTTTCACTTGATGGAAGCTGGACCTAGCATCGAGCTTAGAAAAGATCTGAGCTTCACCCAACTGACCCAAGTTGTATTCGACAGTGGGCAAGACGTAACAGTTCTCGCTGAATCACTTGATTCAGTTTTGTCCAGTCCACGCACAGTCTGTTCCCGCCTGATGGCTTGGGAACAACGACTAGATCGGAACACCATTTGGTTGGCGTGTCAATTTTTCGAATGACACCTTGGGCCTCCATGTCATCCAGTTCCTTTTTCACGACTTCTAGCAGAGGAATTGGAATCCGCCTCGGAACGCTCAGAAAAAATGGACGAACATTCGGCTGGAGACGGATGTGATACTCCTCTTAGAGTTCCCCCAGGCCTTGGAAAATCTTGACTCGAGTTGATGAAACGCATTCCGTCGTGTCCAGGAACCGAATAACGCCCAGAGCTTTAATGGCAGGCAGTCCCAGAAGAGACATGTGTTTATTTTTCACGACGTAGAGACGTTGGACCGTGAACTTGCCACGCCACTCCAAGGTAGCCTTGAAAGTCCCCAGGATTTGCAGACGTAGGTTGCCGGGACCCGACACCTAGCCTTCGGCTTCGTCCAGGACAAGAGGAAGCCCCGGGAAAGAGGGTGAAACAACGGTGACGTCCGCGCCCGAGTTAGTTTTAAACTTGGAAAGATGACCATTCCCGCGCACCTCGGTGTATCTTGCATGCCGTGTGCTGACTGCGTGAGGCTCCATGAACCCCAAGAGTTCTTTTCTCTTCTTAGCTTTGAAAACTTCTGCAAAACGGCCCTGCTTCTTGCAGAAATGGCAAGACGATTTCCGCGCTGGGCCATATTTCCGCAGATGAGGGTGACGTCCGTAATACTCACAAGTTGAACTGGCGGACTGCTCAGATTTGCCGTGATAGCGTGCCGATTGACTGGCCGCTATCTTGTTGCGTCTAGCGGTGTCGACGTTCAGGTTTTCGGGGGCGGTATTCTCGCGGGCAACGCTGGCGCGTGACAGCCACTCTTTTCCGGCGTCCTCATGAAGACGGGCCTGACAGAGCGCTTCTTCCGATGAGAGCCTCGTACAACGACACAAGTAGTCAGAGAGCTTGTCATTCCGCAACCCCAAGACGAATTTGTCAGGTACCAGGCGGTCTTCGACATCCGCACTGTTGTAACCACAGCGCTTGACCAGGTTACGAAGCGACGTAAAGAAGTCGTCGACAGACTCGCCTTGCTGCTGCGTCCGACGGTGGAACCGGTGACTCTCGTATATTTCATTGACGGGATGCACGAAGTGCCCGGCCAACTTCTCTTTGACGACCGCGAACGACAGGGTCTCTGGAGTTGGCGCTTCCAACGATGACAGGACGCTTCGGGCTTGTGGTCTCATGCACTACAAGAGCGTGCGTACTTGCACCTCGTCGCTGGCAGTATCGAGACCGGCTGCGAAGGCGTGGTCCTGGTACGTCGCAATACATGTCGGCCATTCCGCCGGGCTGGTGAAAGTGAATGGAGCCGGAGGATGAAGTCCCGACGCTCCGACGCGAACCACTTGGATACGGGGTTCACCTTCCGCCATAGTGACGGCGTTAGCCAGCTTCTGACACCATGTCCGGAACGTTCGGAACGGACGACGGCCAAGTGACAGCAGCCCAGCTCGTGACCACAACCAAAAAGCCCTTTTATTTCCACGCGCCGCTCTTTATATAAGTGCTCTATAAATGATGGTGTCCTCTGGCGAGCAATACGAAAAACACCATCACCTTAGTAGCGCCCACTACACCTGTCGCGTGACCGTTGACTGAGACTGTGGATCCGTGCTGTTGAGGTCGGAGTGCGCTTCAGCATCAATACATGGGTGGCAATCTTTTCGTGAACAAGGCCTTTGCGAGAGTGCATTGGCGTTCATGCGTTTCCTACCAGCTCTGTGTTGGACATTAAGTTGGTACTGTTGTAAACGCTCCAGCCACCTTGCAACTTGTCCTTCAGGGTTCTTAAAATTGAAAAGCCAGGTAAGGGACGCGTGATCGGTCCTTAAGAGGAAGTGCATGCCGTAGAGATAATGGTGAAAGTGTCCTACAGCTTAAACTACGGCCAACAGTTCCTTTCTCGTGACGCAGTAGTTTAATTCTGCTTTCTTTAATACCTGACTGTAGTACGCAATTACCCGTTCAGTTTCATCCTCTAACCGTGACAAGACCGCACCCACACCAACGTTACTTGCATCCATGTCCAGGACGAACTGACGATTCGGATGGGGAAATCCGAGAATAGGAGGTCAAGTACGGGTATTCTTGAGTTGAAGAAAAGCCTCCTCAGCTTGCATGTTCCAGTGAAATTTCGTGTTTTGTTCTGTCAACGTGCGGAGTGGTTTAACCATGGTAGCCAAGTTTTTGACAAAACGTCGGTAGTAGGTGCATAGGCCTAAGAAACTCTTGAGTTCACGACGACTGTGTGGTTGGAGCCAGTTTCGAATACAGTCCGTCTTGTAGGGGTCTGTCTTCATACCAATCTCAGAGACAATGTCGAGCATTTTTTGGAATTCAGTTTTAGGTTCGCTTGACTTAGGCGCTCAAAGACGTCTGACAGATGATGAAGAGCAGCTTCGAAAGTCTTTCCGTGCACCAATATGTCATCAAGGTATACTAGACACACATTGAGGGGCAAGCCTTGAAGAACCTTGTCCATAAGGCGTTTGAAAATCGCTGGCGCGTTGCAAAGGCCAAATGGCATTACCTTGAACTGCCACAAACCATCGCCTGTGCTAAACGCTGTCCTCTCACGGTCTGAGGGTTTTACCTCAACTTGCCAATAGCCGCTCCTGAGATCAAGCGTAGAAAACCAGGAGGCACCGGCCATTGCATCAAATGTGTCGTCGATCCTATGAAGAAGGTAGAGTCCTTTTTCGTGACTTTGTTAAGTCTACGATAATCCACGCAATACCTCGTGCTCCCATCTTTCTTCTTTACCAATACTACAGGTGAGACCCATGGACTAGATGAGGGCTCAATGATGTCCTGTTTTCGCATATCCTGGGTTATCTAAGTGACCTCATCCCTCTTAGCGAGCGGAATTCTCCGAGGTGCCTGCTTGATCGGAATAGCGTCGCCAGAATCTATGTGGCGGTGAGCAGCACTCGTGCGCCCGATCTCTGATGGGGAGCAGGCGAAGACATCTCTGTAGACGTTGATTAAATTCAAAGGGACTCTTGTTGCAGTTGGCTGAGGTGCTGCTTGGAGCGGTCTGCTAGTTCCAGCAAAGACATTGGCAGCCCATCTTTCTTCATGTTGGTAGTTTTTCCTCTCAGGCTTCTTAGGCTCACAGCGTGGGACCAAGTCGCCATTCGACAATCTTTCTTGATGTTTATCGCTTTATCCGCTAGGTTGGCAATATGGACAGGGACGCGGTCATTTCTGAAATTAACAAGTGTTTTTCCGACAATGACACTCTGGTATGTTGTCACAAGCCTCATCTCCTTCAGCAACCGCGATACATTCAGCACAGAAATTGCCATCAGTTGTCCAAACGATGGTTTCACACTGCGGGAAAACAACAGTTGACTTCGAACAGATAAGGAATCCACCCTATATTTTTCAAGAGCGCTCGTCTGCTGCACAGGATGATGCTTTCCTCGCTCAGATTTAGTGTCTGATTCTTTAGATCTGTAGCGGCTCCCAGCGAAGCGCGAAAGAAGAAAAGGAAGTGCCCACGCGATCATGGCCTCGCTCCGAGCTCGAGACAGCACAGACATCGAGGAACAACGGCAACCGCAAGATCGGCTCGTCACGTCTCAGATTTAACATAATGTAAATAGTGTAAATAAATTGCTTGAAGCTCAGTACGCTTCAAATTGGTGACCCGGAACCTCAGCAACAGCGACCTCAGCCCTCACCCAGCCCTCAGCAACGACGGTAATGTTTCTGCCAGCTACCGAATCCACATCCACCTGCGACCAGATTACCCCTCCAAGCATTGCCAGGGTCAAGCAACCTGGATTTTGGACCACGGACTCGGAACTCTGGTTCATCACCCCCGAGTCCATCTTCCGAAAAAACCGTATCACAATGCAACTGCTAAAATACAACTACGTTGTTGCTGTCCTCCCGCAGACCATCGCTAGCATCGTCCGGGACGTACTTCGAGCGCCTCCAGCTGACAATCCATACGACAAATTGAAAATGGAGTTAACTCGGAGGACTACAAAATCTGAGCAACACTGCATCCAGCAGCTCCTCACCACAAAAAAGCTGGGCGACAGGAAACCTTCCAATCTCCTCCGCAGAATGCATCATCTTCTGGGAGACCGCGCCGAATCACTCGACGCATCCATCTTCAAGGAATTATTCCTTCAGCGACTTCCCCAACAACTTCACATGAACCTCTCCACATTATCGGAGCCCTTGGAAACACTCGCACAGATGGCAGATAAAATCATGGATGTTTCCGCTCTCGGGATTTCCGCAGTTAGCCAAGAACCACCAGCAGCTGGCCAGTCATAAGGAGCTCACTCCCTGGAGGAGAAGTTTTCTCAACTCCTCCAATCGAACAAGAGACTCTCAGAGCAAGTTGACCAGCTAGCGAGGAATTTGCGAGACCTACGTGCCCGTCCTTCACGACCATCCTCTCCACACACATCTCGAGGACGTCGGCTCAGCGCAACCCGCGATGATACCAACAGGTGGTGCTGGTACCACCGATTATTTGGAGACGACGACGGAAAATGCACCCCACCATTAGCATTTCCGGAAAACACCTCGCCCACTCACTGAAGATGGCCAGTGCAGCGGGAAGCAGAATCAGCCGTTTGTTCCACGTGACTGATCGCCAGACAAAGATCCAATACCTGGCGGACACCGGCGCTGAAGTCAGTATCATTCCTCCTACGCTGGAGGATCGTCGGCACCGACAACAAACCCAACCACTCCAGGCGGTAAATGAATCGGCGATAAAAACGTATGTACAGAAATCCCTAAGACTCGATCTGGGACTCCGGCGCGTGTTCCGCTGGGTATTTCTGGTGGCAGACGTGCGTTTCGCAATCATTGGGGCAGACTTCCTCCGAAATTTTGCCCTCATCGTGGATGTCAAGCGCCGTCTTCTCCTTGACTCTACAATACACCTCAGTATCCGAGGCGTACTATCAAAGGCACTATCGTTAAATTCTACTTTTGAACCCCTCATGATGGCTGCTCCATGAGAAAACCTTTTAAAGGAATGCCCAACGCTAACGCAACCATGCAACACCGAGACACCAGTCAAACACAACATCACACATTGCATCGGCACTCCAGTCTTTGCCAAGCCACGCCTCCTCGCCCCGGAGAGGCTAAAAATCGCTAAAAATGAATTTGAACACATACTGGAACTCAGATTCATTCGTCCATCGTCCAGCGCGTGGTCTAGCGCCCTGCACATGGCTACAAAAAATGTGGCGACTGGCGGCCATGCGGGGATTATAGAGTTATAGAGCCCTCAGTAAAATCACGGTGCCGGATCGGTACCCAATTCCCCACATACAAGACTTTGCTGGAGCACTACACGGATCGACAATCTTCACAAAAATAGATCTCGTAAAGGCATATCATCAAATACCGGTCGAACTGTCTGACATCCACAAAACTGCAATCTCAACACCATTTGGCATGTTTGAGTACATACGGATGCCATTTGGTCTCAGAAATGCAGCACAAACCTTCCAACGGTTCACGGATCAAGTTCTTCGTGGATTAAACTTCTGTTTCGCCTACATCGATGACGTCGTCTTCTTCAGCGAAACACGCGAAGAACATGAGGACCACCTCCGACAGCTCTTCTCTCGCCTCCACAACTACGGTGTCGTCCTCAATGCGGCCAAATGCAACTTTGGCGTCGCCGAATTGGATTTCTTGGGGCATCATGTGGATAAGCACGGCATCCATCCCCTGCAGGACAAGGTGAACATTATTCAGCAGTTTACGCAACCACAAACAACAAAGAAACTACGTGAGTTTTTAGGGCTCATAAACTTTTATCGACTATTCCGTCCAAACTGCTTTAGAACCCACCAGCCACTCAACCGTTTTCTCACTGGAGATCCCAAGCAATCTATCCCGCTCGAGTGGAACGAACCTGCACTCAACGCCCTTCGAGACACTAAAGAAACAACTTGCCGAAGTCACAACATTGGCCCATCAGAAACCTAACGCACCACTCTCATTTGTGTCCGACGCCTCCGATGGAGCAGTTGGTGCCGTACTCCAACAGTTTACCGACTCCGGGTGGCAACCACTCTCCTTTTTCTGAAAGCAAATGACACCCACCGATACCCGGTATAGTACATTCGGGCGTGAACTTTTAGCAATCTACCTGGGCGTTAAACACTGCCGCCATTTCTGGAAGGACGTCAATTTGTTATCCTGACAGACCACGAACCCCTAACATATGCCCTAACATCAGACAGCTCCTCTTACACAGCAGGGGAAGTCCGACAGATGGCTTACATCTCGGAATACACTAGCGACCTTCGTTTCATCAACGGCAAAGAAACCGCCGTCGCCGACGCGCTATCCCACATCGGTGTCAACACCTTTACAACTGAACAGACAGCTATCCATTTCCAGGAATTGGCCGCCGCGCAACAACTCGGCGAAGAACTTCAGCACCTTCGCTGTTCGTCAACAGTGCTGGTCCTCGAAGACATTCCAATTTCTGAATGCAACAAAACACTTCTCTGCGACAATTCTACTGGCCATCCTCGACCTTACGTACAAACACCGTTTCGACGAGTCGTCTTTGACACCCTTCACTTACTCTCCCACCCAGAGATACGTGCGTCACAAAGCCTCATCTCAGCTCGATTCTTTTGGCCAAGGATGAAGTCGGACATTAGAAATTTGCCCGGGCATGCCATCAGTGCCAGCGAGCCAAAATCTATCGCCAAACAGTGACACCCGTAGGCACACTCCAACTCCCCGGTGCCCAAATTGAAAAACGCACAACTAGATATCGTGGGACCGCTGCCTCCGTCTCACGACAATCGTTACCAGCTAACGTGCGTGGACAGGTTCACTCGCTGGCCAGAGGCAATGCCTATGAAAGACATGACCGCGGGGACAGTCGCACACACATTTATTACAATGTGGACCAGCCGTTTCGGGGTGCCGGTGACAATAACCCATAGACGCAGACAGTTCGAAAGTCTTCTTTTTCATAAAATGTCAACTCTTCTCGGTGCACACCCCATCTGAACAACGGCATACCCTACTTCTCCAACGGGCTCGTGGAAAGGTTTCACCGACAGATGAAAGCGGCACTCAGAGCGCACACGTCACTAAGCCCCTGGACCGAAGTCCTACCTCTGGTGCTCCTGGAGATCCACACAGCCGTGCGAGACGAACTTAAATGCACCTTCGCCGAAATGGTCTACGTTACTACCCTCCGGCTATCCGGTGAATTTTTTCAGACAACTGAAAAGAGCAGTGACATAGACTGCGAGAACTACGCCAGCCGGTTACGCTCGGTTTTTTAAAACATCCAACCAATCCAAACCAGGATTCAGTCACACAAGGTCTTCATAAGTCCCAACCTTCACCACTGCAGTCATGTGTTCGTGCCAAACGACACTGTGCCACGTCCACTACAGTGTCCCTATGACAGACCCTATGCAGTGTTGCAACGAACTGACAAAACACTCACGCTTTCAGTCAACGGCCGGACAGAAGTCATTTCAATTGACCGCATCAAGCCTGCACATCTCACAAATAATGAGCTACAAGAAATTAATGCAACTTCGTTCACAAGCACATCACACACATCGCTCTTTATACCCACAACCTCGCTAGGGGGGGGGGGATGTAGCGGCTCCTAGCGAAGCGCGAAAGAAGAAAAGGAAGTGCCCGCGCGATCATGGCCTCGCTCCGAGCTCGAGACAGCACAGACATCGAGGAGCAACGGCAGCCGGAAGGTCGGCTGGTCACGTCTCAGATTTAACATAATGTAAATAGTGTAAATAAATTAGTTGAAGCTCAGTACGCTTCAGATCCATCGAGCAAGCGTGTTCCTTCAGAAAGTCGAGGCCCAGGATATTCTTCAAATACATCAGCGACATAAGTCACGTGGGAAAATTCTTAACTGCCAAAAGGGAACATGAGCTGTGATGTCGCCGTGACTGGGGCTATATCGCCTGTGGCTGTACGAAGTGAGCACTCAGCGAGACGTCTGTACGATTCTAGAGATCCCTCTATTGGTCGAATATATCAGGAATCACTAGGGTGACGTTTGCCCCAGTGTCCACAAGCATACTACATGCAATACCCTCGAGTTGCCCATCTACGAAAAGTCCGTCTTTGCCGGCCCGCAACTTATGCACCTGAAATGCATTTACCGGCTCCTTGTTTTTCAGTTCAGCCGGGTTTTGGCCCGTAAGCTCGGCTGACACTAGTTTTCCTTCATAGAGTCCTCGTTTCCTTGCAGCCGTGTCTCGGTACCATGACAGTTACAGTAGCGCTGTAGGTGACCTTGTCTGCCACAGCTCCAGCATGTGGGTGGGGATCTACGGCGTGCAGGTGCCATTGATGTTTTGCACTCGTGCCGCAGAGCAGGCTGACGAGATGGCGGGGCGGGTGGGAACACAACGGCGGCAGATACCCGACAGGCAGCTCTGACATCTGCCTTGGCTGATTCCACCTCCATGGCTCGCTCAAGAGCATCGCGTATGCAACCAGGTGACGAGAGCCGTACAAAATGCTGTACCTCCGAGTCAGAAATAGCATCCAGGCGTGCCAGTGCTTTGACGTCTGTCGCGAGTTCTGCCAGGGACTCATTCTTTTGTTGTACACGTGAACGGAGCGTAGCGTGGTATAGTCGCCCCAAATGCTTGTCTCCGAAGCGTCCCTCCAGAGCATTCACGAGTTAGTTGTAGTCTCTCTGTATATTTGCGGGTAGATCTTGCAGTACTTCCAGTGCTGCCCCTCGAAGTGCTGACGCCAAGAAAGGTCCTCGTGAATTACTTTTCTATCCCTTTATGTCTGCCACTAGGTCGAAGTGCGTCCGGAAGGTACCCCAGGGGTTGCGTCCATCGTATGTGTCAAGTTTGACGATCATCCTTGGGGCGATTGGCCCTGTAGTTCTTGCTGCTGGCTTGCTCCCTCAAAGGAAGTCCTTTGCTGCGACGACAGGTGATCTATTACAACTGCGTGGTCCCCAACATGGTTGACGGGTGCGGTCCGGGAACCGCTGCTGTCATCAGGCATAGTTCCGGCGGCCTCACGAGACGATGGCAGTGCTGGCATTACGCCTTGAGATCCCGAAAGCTGCGGTGAAGCTTCAGGTTCACTATGAGTTTGGAGTCGAGCAGCAACCTCTCGTCGCAATTCTGCGAAGGCTTCGCAATGTTCTTCCCGATGGCTAGTGTGTTCTTCGTAGAGACTGTCTAGTGAATCCTTCAAAGCGTTGATAGCTTCCAAGACCTCGTGCTGATTCACCTGGGCGGTGCTTCGGGTTTCCATGATCCCACTTCTCACACCAATTGTTAAGGCAGAAGGCAATTCGAAGGCTTTGTTTCGTCAGGTTCGCCGTCAGCTTTTAATGGCGTCCATTCCCGCACAGGCACACTGTCTTATCTTCTACTTCCTTGCTGTATTTGCAAGTTTTCGTCTTGCACAACTCTTTACGGTGTGAGTCTTCGTCTTGCACAAAACTCTTTACGGTGTGAGTCTTCGTCTTGCACAACAATATATAAACTAGCCGGTTGGACGTGAAACAGAACTTATGATGTCCAAAAAGCGGCTTTTCAATTCACCGACGTTTCAAGCGATCTCCGCTTTTCCTTAGGTTGGGATGGTGTGTAAAGTGTCCGCTTCTTGTTTTCGCACGTCAGGAAGACGAAGAGTAGCTATGAAGAGAACTAATATATTCGGAACAGGAGCTACAAAAGGATCAGTAATTTATTCAAAATAGCAATATTGAGCAATGAATAAAGAATAGTAAAAATAAATATATGGATTGGCAATTTTCGCCACAGTCTTTCTTACAGTCTTTAGGGACAATAATCACCGGGAAAGCAGACCGCCCAAGAAAATTGCAAAGATGATGTGCTCCGGATTCAAGTCGTACGAGAGCGGAGACCTAGAAAGTGCAAGAGTACTGTGTCGTTTTTCAAGAAGCATTTATATGATATTTTAATTCTGGCTAATGTTCCAAGGCATTTGACGCAGGAACAGGATCGCCATTTAACGCACGCTCATGACGATGTTCACGAGAGGCGAGGAATGAGTTCCACCATGGAAGGAGTCTCTGGCGCAATAGTGTGACAGACGCGCCCTGCTACTGGATATATATATATATATATATATATATATATATATATATATATATATATATATATATATATATATATATATATATATATGTCTTTCTTACTAAAGGAGACTGACGTCGAATTTAAGTGAGACGCTCTATCGCTTAGTTTAAGAGGGGTGGTGTCTCACTTAAAAAGAGGGAGCATCCCCATGTAATATTAAGAGGTGTGTCGCCCCTTAACGTTAAGAGGGAAAAATCGAAGAAATGTCCCTCTTACTAAGTGGGACCGAGCTTAGAGTGCAGGCATTCGTCAGGACGTGTTGAGATATGCTAGGTCATGCCCGGTTTGTCACAAAGCCAACCCGCGTGGAAGTCAACCTTATAATATTATGCAGCCAGTTGTGAATCGATCTCCGTGGGAATGCGTTGCCGTCAATGTCATCCGCCGTTTCCCACGCAGCGCTCGTGGCAACCAGTAGTGTTGATCGTCACGGACCTCTTTAGCAAGTGGGTTCAGTTATTTCCATTGCGTTCGCTGACGTCTCAAAATATCTGGACTTGCATGATGGAGACATTTACGAGATTTGGGATCCCAACCCGAATGAAAAATCCATCAATGTAACCGTGTTTTTTGTCAATGTTTTCTAGTGGACCGCTGACTGTGCCTGACTGTACGTCAAGCATGTCTGATTGGCCAACAAGTTACTCTGACCGACAGTCAAACTCCAGTCAGACTCCGCTTGTCGGCTTTCTGGTGGTTTCCTGGTGGCAGTCGGCCGCCGCGAAATGCCGTCAAGATTTCTTGGTGGCGATACTGATTGTACATCGATTGTCTCTGACTGTAAGTCGAAAAGCTTTGTCGGGCAGACAAACGTACGGTCAAAGGACGTAAAGTTCGTTCGGATACCACTATTTTGTCAAATATACGAATACGAAAAATAATCTATGCACGAGAAAACGATTTCGGGACGTGAGCCCATAAAACCGCTAATGTTAGAGATATGACTCGCAACCGACTGACAACCCTGATCAGAAGCCCGCCGAAACGCCGAACACGCCACTTTCGCTTCGCCCGTAGACGCTTCGCCGAGCTTCCATGAACGATCGCTCTCGACTCGTTTTGTTTGCCCGCTTGCTCCAACCTGTCGATCCTGCCCGTGCTCTACAATGTCTTATGTTTTAGTAGAATTTCTACTCGACAAGACCCAGCCTGTCGTGAGTTCCGACGATGAAATATAGTTTGGCGGTGTAGTTGACGACAAGGTGTACCAGGTCTACCTGGCCGGGAGACGCGCGAACAAAATGATCTTTCTAGGACGCGAAAGTACTCTACATGGCAGATGAGTAGAACTGAAGTACGGCGATTGATGTACGAGTGCTTTGCATAACATGCTGAAGGCTTAACTGCATATGCAGCCGAAGCATTGTTTAGAGCGATGCGCTCATTGTCGGAATCTCGCGCTGCAATACTAAAATGCTCCTGACTCGGTCCGAGAGGTTTGGGCTAGAAAGTTTATACCTTTCTATCTGGCATGGGCTATTGGCTTTACCGCTGTGCCGCACCTCATTATTGTTGTTTCATGAAGAGTGCAGACAAAAAGCATCCGCGAGCGTGGTTCAGAAATGTCTGCTGCTCGCGTTCGTCCTTGGAATCCAGGGCTGTCTGTCGTAGCATGCATGCTTGCTCTCTAGCTTCAACGGAGTCGCATAGGTTTTGTGAATTAAAGTGTATACGGTCGTCCCGAAAGGTTCAGACATCGAGGGCGTTTCTTTGAAACATGCTTACGGTGCATGTGGTCCCGTTTGTAAATGAATGTCCCTTTTGCCTGAAAAACGCAAAAGGGGGAAAAACAAAGGATGGGTACACACTTTTCCTGATTTTTGATGTCATGAATTACATTCATTTTAAGGTTTTGTGAACCGTTTCACAGCCATGCAAGATGGCCACCTCGGCTTGTGAACCGTTTCGTAGCCATCCAAGATTGCCACCTAGGAATTTTAGCTTTATATAAAGAGTAAAAATTTACGCACTCCGGAGTGCACTTCGGACGGAAATGGCTATACGCACACCACTAAACTCGTATAAAACAAATGGTCAAATCGAGTTTCCAAAGCGGTGGCATAGCATAGGGGTTAAGGTGTCCACTTTGTACGCGAGTGGACGCGGGTTCGATCCGCGGTGGTCGTGCTTTTTTCTTCCTTTTTTTCTCAAACATTTTGTTTTGTCGAGGCATTTGGCGATATTTATGACAACGTATAGCCATTTCGTCCGAAATGCACTCCGGAGTGCGTATAGTTTTACTCTTATATAAATGCTGCCCTCGGTGATGAAATTCCCTTGGCTGTGGCAGTCAGACGTCATCTAGTGAACCATCAGGGCACGTTCCACCAGGGCTGCTGACTGGCTATCAGTGTCCCAAATTACGTATCTTGATGGGATTTTCAATAGGGAACCAGATTAATCAGCGACAATGCTACGTATTTTAATAGCAAAGTGTTCCCATACACCTGTGTTGCCCTGAGAATACAACACAAACGGACTTCCCCCTACCATCCACCGGCAAATATTACCGAAATGGTAAACTAAAATTTGATGTCGATGCTGATCGCTCACACCTAGCGCCACCGTGAATGGGATGCGAAGCTTAAAGAACTCGCGTTCGCAACCCGAACCACGGTTAACCGATCTACGGGTTTCACTCCCGCGCGCCTTTATTTTGGCAAGGAGGTGAATTTCCCGTTCGAAAATAGTTATTCTGCAAACGGTCCAAGTGCTGCTTGCTCCTTTATACAGTTTGCAGGGAATATATGACGGAGACTTGGGAACATCGTTCGTGATGCCCGCGAGAGCTTGGACGTCGCCCGACTGTAACAGGTCTGAGCAGAACAACCGAGGTCACCGGGACGTGCAATTCCACGTTGGACACTGGTGCTGCGCCGGACACACCCACTTAGTAACGCCGCCATAGGTATCACGGCATTCCTGATGATAGGTGGGACAGTCCATATAGAGTACGTGAGAACGCTTCACGCCTCACGTACACGCTGGTC
The DNA here is from genome assembly GCA_037355805.1 of Ixodes ricinus. Taxonomy (NCBI): domain Eukaryota; kingdom Metazoa; phylum Arthropoda; class Arachnida; order Ixodida; family Ixodidae; genus Ixodes; species Ixodes ricinus. The sequence continues at coordinate 25,497 of JAZHYW010029019.1, read as the reverse complement.
GACTGTGAGTCTGGTCGACTCACGGGACCTGCTCATGTCACTGACCTCAAGCAGTATTATGATTCGGCTCAAGAACTTCTCTCGCAGGTCGGACATGTTGCTGATCTGGCTGGTACTTAGTTTACCATCTACATCCTCCAAGACTTCAACATCGGTGACGAGGACAAAGGTTATAGAAAGATTACAATGGGTTTAGCCGAGAACCAGCATTTTACCGCCAATTTTTATTGATTGCGTGTGATTTTGAGCGGTATACATTTGACTGTTCTCGCGAGTTTAGCTCATCTATTGTGGCGTTTACGTGGAAGACGTTTGCTTTTTTTGTAATGCACATTAGTGACATCCTGTTTTTTAATTATTAATTTCCAACCATTCCGCGAGTCAATCAGGCCGCCAGACGGTCCGAATTATTACCCCGGCACTGGAGACCAAGATGCTACTAGCAGCCAAGGGGAACAAACAACCCAAACAACCACCAACAGCGATGATCCAGACGACCGTACCGGCGCTCTATGGCCACCCCGTATAATCGACGATGCAATCAGAAAAGCCAAGCAGCTGAACCGAGCAGACCTTATCAGCCCGCGCCCCACGCCAAGCGACGCACAACGCACAAATCTCTATCTAACTTATAGCATGAATCATCCTAATGTAAATAATATCTTAAGACGACATTATAACATTCTCGAACAAAGCGAGCGCCTTAAACGCGCGTTCCCATCCGCCCCTGGGGTAGTCCACAGACGATCGCGTAACCTCAAAGACACGCTAGTAAACTCTCGGATAAATTTGTTGCCGCCACCTAACGAATGTATGCCTTGCATGCACCCAGGATGTCTCATCTGTAAACAGATGCAGCACACAAACACGGCCAGCAGCACGCACTCGCAGTTCTCGGTCAAAATTAAAGGGCACTTAACATGTGCCTCGTCGAATGTCGTGTACTTATTCGAGTGTACCATATGCAAAATGCAATACATAGGGCAGACTAGAACGGCATTTAGACTGCGCTTTAATAATCACAAATCTCACGCCATAAATCTTCCGACACTGCCTCTATCAAAACATTTCGCTCTCTCAAAACACTCATTTGATAAATTGTCAGTGACGCTCCTAGAATCTGGATTTAAATCAAATCGCGAACGTGAACAGCGTGAATCCTACCTAATTTACCGATTCAATACAATTAAACAAGGAATAAATGAAAGCCCCGGTACTCTGGCATCGATTAAAATGCTATCCGACGAATAGCAACAGCGATCAGGAGACAATTTTTCAGGTCCCAGACCTTATTGTTAGCAGTGGTACTGTGTTTGTGGCTGGAACTGGACCATCAACTTGTCTCTATTTATTTCCAGGTTTTGATATTCTTTTATTTCTAGGTTTAACATTGTTCCCTTCAGGTTTGAATCATGCATGCTCCTTAAAACAACACAAGTTCCCTTTGCGTTTTTTTTTTTTTTGAGACAGCACTTTAGTTTGCGCGTGTACCTTTCGTTTGTTGTACGTTATCGTCCAGGTAACCCCTGCCCGCCCGGACACAAAGCCACCCTGTGCCCTCTCTCAAGAAGCTACAACCGTCATCCCGCCGTCCTTGAAACTTGGCCCCGACCGTCAAGCTACTTTACCCGGATACGAACTGCATTACGCTTCCCTCTCACGAAAGCTCTAACCGTCACCCCGCCGAAATTTGGACCCGACCGTAGCATTGTATAAACGTTTGCCCATCTGGAACTCTTCCTACGCTCCTTTGGAAACTCCAACCGTCATCCCGCCGCTTTTGAAACTTGGACTCGACCGTAGCATTGTATAAATACCACCCGCGTTCATCTGTAAAGTTCTTCCTGACGAAGGCCGGACTCCGGCCGAAACGTCGAAGAATAAACCACCCGTTGTTGCTGTTTCCATCAAGGGTTTTGCTTTTCCTCTCAGTCTATATATATATATATATATATATATATATATATATATATATATATATATATATATATATATATATATTTGCGCTCTGGCGAGAAACCAGGAATCAGAGAAAAATACGACTGCCAATCTCTAGAGGTTGCTTTTTTGCTTCATGGCAGGCTTAATTTCATCAATGTCTGTCTTTCAGCCAAAGAAATTATTACCTTGCGTTTGGCTCCCGCGCGAGTAATGACACTATCGGATTTCTGCGTTGAATAACAAGAAAACCTTCACGTCGTGATCTACTATATCGATTTATTATCGGGAAACGGGAGGCGTATCAATATAATCATTTAGTTTTCTATAATGCTGAAATACCGTTTAATGAGTTTTACATTAATATACAAATATCAATATATTTTTGTGACTGCTTTATGGTACGCTAACGAATATTAAAGTGTTCGCTCTTTAATGTAATCTTTAGTTGTGTATTTTCGTCCTTTTTGTGCCTAACAAAACACAAGATACATTATTGGGGAAAGTTAAAGGGTGTTAATCATACGGCGAATGGTATTGATTTAAAAGGTGGACAATTGCAAAATGTGCCAACAGCTACATGCCACAAATTGATGATAAGCGTTCTTCACTGTGACTGATCGCTTGTCGGTAACCGTTCTGTAATACCAATACTTAATTTGTTCACGACAAAACACCGAAAAGAAGTGCAAGCAAAACACTCCGTGCAATTAACAACTCTTCCTTGATTTTACAAAACCCAGGTGGCGGATCTTTGTTTTGTTATCAGTTGCTCCCGAAAACACACGAGCTTTTTGCATAAGTGTGGTGGTCCACATCTGCATGACACATGTTTTTTGTTGTATTTATATTTATATTTTTAGGCGAAACTTTTGTGCATTTATTTAAACAATATTTTAGGTAATCTATAATAAAGTACATTACACAAACGTTAAAAAGTGAAAGCCGTTTACAATTCCCTGTAATGCTGAATTAGAGCGCAGCTCTTGAGGAGGAGTAGGGAAGGGTACTGAGGGGGTATCATTCAGGGGTGAAGTGACCTCGGGGGGGGGTCACGTGACCTCGCGGGGGGCCACGTGACGTCGGGGGAGGGAGGGGGGGTCACGGAACTTCGGGGGGAGGGGTCACGTGACCTCGGGGGGGGGGCGTGACCCCCCTCCCCAAGGTCCTCCCGAAGGAACCCGAGGTCCTCACGTGGTCCTTCCGAAGGAACCTCCCCACTCCAAAAACACGCAGACCCATGGGTTTATGAAACCGTGTGGGGCCCACAGAAACTCTGTGGGTGTTCGGGTCCCTATGGGTCCCCACACAGTTTGTTTGGGTGTGTGGGTGTGTGGGTATAGGTCCCCATGGGTCCCCGCACAGTCTGTGTGGGTCTACGGGAGCTGTGTGGGTCCCGCAGAGATCCTATAGGAGCTGTGTAGGACCAATGTCCTGTGGGAGCCGTGTGGGTAACCCATAGGGTTTCATAACCCCATGCTCTGTGGGTAATCTGTGTGGGAACCTGTGGGGGAATGCATGCTTGACACCGTATTTCACTGCAGACCATTGCCAACAACCGGCTGGTTCTGTTCTATCTTTATTTACTGCTTGGCTCTTCATTTCGCTTGCATTCGCCGGTCGTTTATTTTTTCTCCCAGTTTGTGGTTCTCTTTTGCTGTCGTCGACATTACAGCAATGACATCCACATTATGTTTTTGGCCACGGAGCTTCATCACTAGGCATTCTGAAAAATATGCAATGACGAAATATTTAAAGGAGCACAGCTTGTAGAGGTAAGGCTTAAACAAATGTTCATTTAGATCACATGCCACATTACTTTCAGGAATAGTTTCATTTGGAATAGCCTTTAATAATGACGCACTTGAAAATTGCAATTGCGACATGCCCCATAAAATCAATCACTAAAAAGTTAATTCACAAATCTTGGTTGATTAGTCAACATATTGTGACGGTTATCCCCTTATCTATGTCCGCCGAGCCCCACAAATACACAGTGAGAAAGGCATCCACGTAACTCTCGCCCCTTTTTAAAAAAAATTATGTTCGAATTAAAATTGCACGTTCTGTATAATGTCAAACCCGATTATATCAAACTATTCCTGGTATCAAACTCTTTGTGAAGAGACAAGTAGCTGCAATAAAAATGCATAGCAAAAAATGCGGTTACATTGAACGAAAATTGCACTGTCTCCCGATAGATTGAACTGCCAAGAGCGCCATTTAGCTCTGCAAGCTGGCTTTCCCCAAACTATTGGGGAAAGCCAGCTTGCAGAGAAAGCTGGCTTATACTTATGCCTGACTGTGCAGGCCGCTAGCAAACGCCAAGCGGGCCGCGTGTTTGAGACCCTACATATGGTGCCCCTCTCCATCTAATGTTTGAGCAAGCCAAGATCCAACCAATAAAAAATAAGTAGAATGCTGATGCTGAATTCAGTTTAGAGAAAGTGATTAAGAGTGTTCAAACACCCTACCGGTCATTGAGAGTACTAATATACATCACATAATATAACCCTGCTTTTGTTTGCCACTGCATGACAAGTACTTAGAGCTACTGTAATTTTACATAATACCTACTGGGAGTTCACGTTGTTCCATGGGCACATCGAAGTGACCAGATAAATGGGCATACTGTGCTGATTTATTACAAGGGCACGCCTGAAAGCGGTGGCTTCAGCATTTCAAAGATCAGGACATAAACCCCCTTCAGTCAAAAAGAAGAAGAAAGGAGAGAATTGTTGCAAATTGCAACAATCTTCTTAAAAAGAAAATTTTCACAGAGCCTTTTTTTTTGTGTGAAGACATCAGATACTGTTCAGGGCCACTGTGGCATGTATTGCAACTGCAAATGATTGGAATAAAAAGGAAATGCCCTACGCATTGCTTACTTCATATAACCAAAATAAAAGCCAGTGAAAACAAAATCTGGTGTTTGCACGTGAAGTATAAACAATATAGCTTTTGTGTTTTACTTAGGTTACCTAATATTCCCATAATTTTACTGAAAGCTTCCACCATTATGTTACACCTGTGTGCTCAATCCCGTCAGTTTTATGCGGCCCATCCAAAGACCACCGAAACATTGTGAACTCCAGTATGATACCAACTAGCTGCCAAGATAATGCCCTGATTGAGAAGATTTTTCAAATAACTGCTTAGGTTACGTTTGCGTGGGATAATTTGCACTCGCCTCTTAGGAATGCCACTTTCTTGGGTGTCAGAGGCAGCCTGCTGTCCTTGTTAAGACTGGCATTCGACGCCACTTCGGTCACAGTCCTCTGCAGAGGGACACTGGACCCCCACAGAGCAATGGCCAGGTTCTTCACAGCAACGCTTGGCCTTATGTCCTGGTTCACTTTGTTGTCACCCCAGGCTTTCCACGTCACCTTGACATCAACCGGCGTAGAAATGTATCTATAAAAAAATTAAAAGAGGAGGCGAAACCGATGTATTTGGTGGTGAGATCCTCTTTTCATGAAATGCTGCTTCGTGCATATTGAATAAAGTAAGCTTTTGTTACCTTAACCCCTTCTCTTAATCGAATCATATCCAAACGTCCTCGGAAGCGCCTATACAACAGTACTACGCTGCTCGAGCTATCAAGCTCTTTTGTTACGTCCCCTGATTCTGCTGCTGTCGAACTGCAAGGGGTACTGGGTGACAAGCCCTCTTGTAGCGTCGGCTGCTGGCGAAGATTATTTGGCCGGCTCAGAAAAACCTGACAGTGCGCTCACTCGCTGACCGTACGCCTTGTGATCACGCTCATCCCTTTCCAGCCCTCTTTGCCTCCTAGCCCAGCTCCTTAGATGGTGTTCCAAGATCCCCCTCCCCACTCCGCCCCCTGAACTTTTCGATCGGCGTAATGGATAGAGAACATGAGAAGATGCGAACACTGATTTCGGTTGCCGGTGCAATGCGCGCCACTTTTTTACCTCTGTGCAGGGCTATTATGCAACCTCGAGCGTGGCTGGGGCTATAAAACCAATGCCTTAAAAGAAAAGAAGCCACTTTATGCTCCAAGATTGGTGGAGTTTCATTCCCATGTACCTGGTGAACACAGGAAGAATAGACCATTTTCAAAACCTAACCAAGCAACATTGACGGTCGCCATTTCTTGGACACGAAAGCTGTGTATGGATCGAAGTCCACGTGAAATGCTGACGTTGCACTCACGTCTATCCAAGCCAATCACTGACGTGGCGCTTGTTTCCACCGCGCACTCGGGATCCGCGTTTAAGAAATGGCAGCCTTGGACATGCGCACACTTCTGAAAAGGGTTTATTGTATGGGCCAAAGGTAATTAATGGAGAATATGATGCTCCAAGTCTTTCTGCCCTATGAACTCAAAATGTTGAGCTGAATGGTAAAGATGCAGGTCTAAACTTTCTACAAAGAGATGCCGCCTTAGATATGCTTTTCAAGACATTATAAACTTGGTCCTTACACCACTGCTGGTGAAGTGATGCAACACCAAAAAACAATAATTTGTGGCGATAGTGCTGAAAGAGAGATCTCATTTGAGCAACATTTATCGAAATCTACATGGTGAATGACGAATTGTCAAGGCCTTTTCATCATGAAAACATTGTGCAAGCATAGAAATGCTTTCTATTCAGAGGTATCTCCTATAAAGCAAAAAATTACGAAATCAACTTACCATATCACGTACCAGGAAGTTTAGGAGCTGATATGGATCCACCTCAGCGGGTGCTTTAGCAGATGCCTCAGCGGATGCAGGGCCGACTGTACCAGCTGCTCCATTTAAGGTTGCAGGTATTGCAGCTGCACCACCCAAGGCTGCACCCGTGTGGCACACGCTCTGCATCACAGGAGCTGGTGCTGCTGCCACTTGTTCTGGGAAAAATAAAAAAAAATATATGACATGCGTCACAACAGTGCGCAGCACTGCCACAAGATGTGCGTGGTGCTACACTAAAAGCTGAGTGGGGTGGCAAGTATATACCAATTCAATCAACCACCCACCAGCTTGGAGCAATGTGGCTGCACTCCTGCCCCTGCGCATACAGGGAGAGCAGTGCCACATAACACAAGGCTGATTGCAGTTTGGTCCAGCCCATACACAGCTTCTTTGACACCGTCAGCCAAAAACTTAATAGGTATAGTAAGGGTCGTGGCCATGACATTTATGATGCTGTAGCTTGTCGAAGAAAGTATGTTGAATGCATACCATGCTCCTGCAGTCAAGTATTCGTGGTTAGGAAATAGCACAGAATATTTTTCATAAAAATCTACCGCAAAGCTTTGCAACTCAGGAGTGTTCTGGAGAGTTTTACAGATCATAGCTTCTTGACTACACGGCTTGATAGACCAAGTAAAAGGTTTTCGGACATATGTGAGGGAGAGATGTACAATAATCTATGCAAAGAGTCCGCAGTTCGTGGAGATCAAAGTTCGGAACAGGTGTGACAGAATTCGGCACGACAAATACGCCAATGTTATTATTTATTTTTGCAACATTAAAATGACTCTGAAAGTGCGACCAGCTACAGGGTGTATTCACACAAGTCTTGTGAGTTTTGAATTGTAGGTACAGCACCCTGGTTTTGTTCATCTGCGATATATGACAAAATACCACAGAGACCAATACTGGAAACTTCTCTGAAAACCAATCGGCACGGTGGCGAAGGACGAGAGTGGCACTGTTCACCACTTTCGCCTTCGTTTGTGTTTGTGTGTTGCTACTAACAAGCGCACCAATGGGAAGGCTTTAGCCATTATTGGGAACACTAAATAAACAAATACAAAATACAAATACAACACACACAGCAACACTGCATGCAAGTAGTGATGCACTTCTGTTGTCAACTCTGCATTCTGCTTACAAATTAAATGCGCAATTTCCCTACAGGCTTTCATTCCAAGCGAGTGGCATCAGAATCGCTAAAGGCCAGCCCATAAACACAGTCTGTGTTAAAAACAATCCTAGCAGCAATAAGTTGCTATTATATTGCCCAATATGTAGAGCACCTTACAATAAACAGCCTTGGCAGTCTTCCATGAAGACTTCAGCAGAGGAGACTGTCATTCTGTGTGGTCTCAGGACACTCACATCAGGGTGGTGAAAGTGAATGCCAACTTCTGCTTCGCAAGGGCTGCAGTAAGTATAAAGATGAAAACACAGAGTAGAATATACAATAAAAATATCATGGACCAACTTGAAAAAAGTGCACAAAAAGACAAGGGCAAAAGGACAGGAACATGTAGGACACAGACAGGTGCACACTAGCAACTCAATCTATTGAATACAAAAGAAAAGAAGAGAGGATCAGAGAAATCAGAAAGGCTGTGCTAAGAGAACTGAGCTTCAGGAACCGGGGCACGAGGCAAAGATGTAAGGTAGATTGTTTTACAGACACTCTAGAATTAACAACAGCCTTTCCATGTAGTAAAGTGGTGAGTTCATTCTAATTGAACATCTTAAAAAATAGTACACAAAAAACAAGGAATAAAGGGGAAGAATACATACACTACATACAAGTGCAGACTACAAAGTCACACAAATTGGAGAAAAAATGAATGCGGAAGGAGCTTTAGCAAAAGTTCAAACATGTCTAAGTGGAATGTGCTAATTCACCCATATGCACAAGACTAAAAACAATTTCCTTGGTAGCTTAGGTAACAGACGAATGTGCGGACACATTGGTTGCCCATACTACGAATAATAAAGGCCTAAAATAATCCTCTTGTATGTTTTTCATAGTATATGCTAATTATTCACGTTTCTTCTAAGGATGACATACACGAGCAGTGTAAACAGTGCATAGATAGCTGACAGCCTATCGTGAATTTTAGAGAGATTGAGCTGTTTTGATGTATTAGCCATCCATCTGTTACCTTAATGTAATAGCCATCCTCTGTTACCTTAACTGACGAGGAAATTATGTTTTTTAAAATCTGCTCTTGCTAATGGGTGAATCAGTGCGTTCCACTTGGGCCTCTGCTCAAGCTCCTTCCGCATACTTTATTTCCTTCTTGTCTGTTTATGCGAGTTGAGAGTCTGCAATGCATGTGGTCTATGTGTTATTTTCCTTGGCTCCTTGACTTTTTGTGAACTATTTTTCAAGGTGTTCAATTAGTACCAGCTAACCAACTTACTACAATCATGCAACAACCAAAAACAATTACAACCTACACCATTCGCTAAAGGCAGTACCAAAGGGTGAGTGAGGTATGAACACTATATGCTTACACTGAATAAAATATACCTTCCATAAACTGGCGAGACACTACCCTAATTAAGGATAGGCTTGTGAATTTCCCAAGAAGCCCAGCAGCGGCGTCAAAAATTTTCGGGGGTCCAAATTCTTGGGATCGGGAGCGGTATGCTATGCATTAATCACCATGGGGTGAATTTACCACGGCACCAATTTTTGGCAATTCTTTTCTGATTACGAATCGCGAAAATGAGGTCGTTTGCAGACGACTGGGCGGCGGAAGCTACCGGCATGCTCGCTCGATCAATCAATCGCTGCCTTTTGCCTGGACCAGCTCTCCGGACGCAAATACGCACACAGAATGCACCCGTAGTGTCAAACCTTGAGCTTCGGCGATGGAGGGGCACCGCGCTCTTCCAGACATTCTAGTTTACCAGTAAACAATACGGTGGAGGGAAGCAATGAAACCCCCCTCCCTCCCTCCCCTTCCTTTTCCGCCTTTGCCTGCCCGCCCCCCGCCCGCCCCCATGTGCCAAAAATTTCCGCCGCCGGAGCGAGTACGCAGCCTAACCAGTCATTCACACTGGAAGCGGATCCGCGTTCGCAAAGCGGTTGCGAACGCGGTTGTATAAAGATTCAGTACAACTACACGCGCACTTGATGTCATCCAGCGCGCGTGCAATTGTGCTGCATCTTTATACAACCGCGTTCTCAACCGCTTTGCGAACGCGAATCCGCTTCCAGTGTGAATAAGCGGTAAGCGCTCATCTGTAACCGATAATTAGCGCGAGGATGGAGTGCTCTGCATCGGGGAAAAAAGAAGAAAAACAGCCTCGGATAACACCATTCGCGCACAATTAGTAATAATGGTAAAAGCAAGTGACCTGGAGACAATAACAAGCATTTTGAACGGAGGAAAGAATAATCTAGCCCTAACGAACAAAGAAAGGAACTTACTTTGGAACGACCGTGCCACGATCTTGGCTGTTGAGCAGATTCGACGTAGTTCCACGGCTCACAGTCGCTTCCTTCTTTTTCGGACACATGTGAAACTAAGGTGAACTCCACGCATCACGACTAATCGGTAAATTTACCTTAAGACAGATATATGAAACACACGGCAAGCACGACCGACAAACGTGCAAAAACAAGGTTGTGGATTGGATTGGATTGCATTCGTTGGCTAGTATGGATGCCTAGCGACTTTACGGAGGCTAAGTTCGAGTATCTTCAACACGCTTGCTATAAAACGATCAGGAAAGCGCATTAAAAACTATTTGCAGACACAGTAATAATACATTATTGAGTATTTTAACATTGCCACAATATTAGAAATACGATCCTGAACAGAGTAGCAAAAAAGTTTCCTAATTTTTTCATTTTGTTATATATATATATTTTTGTTTTTGTTTTTTGCAGTCGCCGGCCCCCTACTTTAGGGTAAAAATCACGCAGAATGTGAAAATAGAAAGTGCGAGCTCAAGTTTGAATTGATGCAGTGCACAAACCGTGGCCCACTTGTTTTGCCGGGATAATTCGCTCCCTCCGTGCTAATAGGTGGGTCTGTGTAGTAGGCAAACAGCGCAAGTCCTTTCAACGAAGTAAGGAAGGTAATAATAATGGGAATATTGAGAGCAAAATGGGAAAATGTGTAAGTGGTCAAACTGCAAAAGTGATGCAGCCAAAGTTTGTCTGAAGGCGGTCATCTTTACCTACTATTGAAACGAAAATACCGCTATTTTAAGGTAGTTATTTACCTGAGCTCATAGCGCGCTACGTATTAAGCACATCTCTTAATTTTCTGACTTCCGGAAAGTAGTACTTAATTTTGTTCTGGTACATTCTGGTTTTACTTATCGAGGATTCACTCCGTAGTTTTATTTTTTTATTAGGCCTAGACATGTTTTTATTTCTGACATCCAAGAACAGTGCGGATAATTAAACTAGCTTTCAGAAACGGTATCGTTCGGTGTTATAACGCTTGTTTCGTAGCGTCAAGGGGTCACATTCACAAACCCGGCAGTGTAAACATCCACAACGCATTGGTGTTTCTCGTTCTTTCCTCCTCAAAAAAAAAATAAACATGTTTTTTTTTTTTTTTTGGGGGGGGTGCGGTATGTCGTATAACATAAGCTATCAGGGGACAGATCGTCCGGCTATGTGAACATTTGAAATATTTCTGTTAGATGATCGTAACTACCACAAAAGACAGTTGATTCCTGCCGGAAATAGCATATTTTCACACTCAATTAAAATCACCAATAACATGATTTGAGGTGAGTTATGTACCTCTCGTGGCGTTTTAAGCAATAAACACATCTCTTACTTTTTCTAGTTTCTGGAGAGTAATGTTTATTAATGTTTTTGTAGCTCAAAGCGCGTGCTCATTCCTGCCACGTGTATTTTTCATTCGGAGGCTCCGCTATACCGTTTTTATTTTTTACCTGAGCCAAACACGTGCATATACCGCCGGACCTTAAGTATAGTACATCAAATTAAACTAGATTCCTGAAAAAGTATCGTTCGGCGTTGTAATTGTTTTGTTTTTTCGTGGCGTACGTGTTCAGATTCCCAAAATCCTGAATTTGTTTTCCTAACCGCATTGTTCTTTCTCTGGTTTTCGCGGTAAAACACGTCAGCCTTGCCATGCTGGGATCAAATACACCGGCGTCGGCAGTCATTCACGAAGCATTTATCAACGCAAACATTTCCCCTCGCTATTCATGCTATTCATGCCGCAGTTCGTCAGAATCTCAATGACTTGACTGGATAGTGAAAACGGCAAAAAGAAAAAAATGATGTCGGTGAGTAAACGGAACTTCCACGGCGGGGCTCGCCAGCGTGAAGAGCAAAGCGCAAATTCCGGAAAGTTACTAAACTTTCATGTAAATACTGGCCATCAAAGACAGCAAAATGCCGATGCCTGCCAGTTACTGGACTTTCATGTAAATACTGGTCAGCAAAGACAGCAAAAGCACGATTCCGGCAGTCACTGTAACCTCTGCTGAACTGGCGAATGAGTAAGACAAAACGCCGACGCCGGCAGGGGCCGGTAGCTCACCGGCGCCCATGGCCGGGCGTCGCCATCCTGTTACAGGACCGGCCGGCGTAACAGGATGGCGACGCCCGCCAGTCCTGTAACAGGACCTGTTACTGTGTGCTACCTGGGTACGTGCAGTTTACTCAATAAAAACTGCTTGCTTTTCGTTTTTCAGTCTGTCTCCATATTTTGTCATTTTAAAACATGCCCTTCTTTTAGACTTAATCACTATTCTGCTGCAAGATGATTGCATTTCTTCATGTATACTCGTCAGTGCACTAGCTTTTCTCTTGTATTTGTTTGCGGTTCATTGGATATCTGTAAAATAAACCTAATAAGAGTCCACATAAGTAATGTCCTGCAACTAATTTGTCTGTTGCCTATCAACATATACATTTATTGCTCTGCATTTTGGCAATACGCTTTTCCTAGGATACAAAACACGAAAGACTGATAAGGTCAGAGCACACAACACAAAACTGACAACTTCGGAACAATGTTGACATAACGTATTAATGCGTCAGCATTAGAAGCCCTATTTCGAAGAAAAAACCACGTGGTCGACATCGTCGGCGTAGTGTTCTGCGCACTGGGGTAAGCAATCGATGTAATTAAAAAAAAAAGTTATATTTTGCACGACTTATGTAGAATATATATTGAGAGGCACATCCACAGGCTTCCCATAGGCCTCACACAAGTCCCGTGTAGCAATACAGAGCGCTCCCCTAGCGTGTGGCATCCCTACAGCAGCCCGCACAATGTCGTACTTGTCCTATAGGATCCTAGGCTCGATTCCCACAGGCTGCGGGGTACCTACTGCAACCCACAGAATTTCCTAAATGTCTCATAAAAACCAGGGTTCTATCCCCACAGACTCTGTGGGTTACCTAAAGAACCCCCACAGGCTGTGTGGGTTACCCAAAGGAGCCCCCACAGGCTGTGTGGGTTACCCAAAGGAGCCCTTACAGGCTGTGTGGGTAACCCAAAGGACCCCACACAGTAACCCACATGTCCCATAGGCCCACAGGCCTGACCCCACAGAGATTTTAGGACACCCATACAAACCCAAGGGTGCCCCACAGAGACCTCTAGGAACCCACACAAATTTTCTGTGGGTGCTCTGTGGGCATTTTGACCAGGGGGCCGAGGCCTCCGAGGTCCTCCCGAAGGAACCCGAGGTCCTTCGCGAGGACCTCGGGTTCACTCGGGTAATCCTACCCATAATGCACCGCGCGGTTACGCCGACGGCGACGGCGATGGCGACGGCGACGCCGCTCAAGTCGGAAATGGGCGCCTAAGAGCTGCGCACTAAAAAATGAAGATAAAAAATGGTGTTTTATTTGCAAAATTACGCGATAACTCTTCTACCATAGATGCCAGAATTCACTAGATGATGTAAAGTTGTCCTGACTAAGCGTGATTTTATTTATACATTATTACTTATGTAAATTTTCAGTAAGTTAAATTTGCCATCACGCGATTGCTGCAGAAAAGTATCCTGTTAACGATTAAGGGCTATTTTTTAAAGATATTTAAGGACATAGAGCAGATATCACTCGTTGATTACCTGCGCTAATACGAAACAAAAGAAAAATAGTCTCACAACTGCAACTTCATAGGTGTTTAAACGTTCTTCAAAGACACTGGGTCCCGTCATACGGCAATTATCGGTTGACTCAGGGTCTCCCTCTAGGTGCGTCCGAATTATAATGCCATCGACGTGGAACGAGCTGCAAGGCAAGAGATGAGTAAAGTACAAATGTGAAAAACCCATGGAACTCACCCTAAACTTTATTTCACCTTAACTCCAGGCGCAGCCGATACTACGAGATTGTGGTACAAGTCAGACAGTGAAAAATTACACTACTACTGTCTTTGTCATGTTTATGTACGTGCTCTATCATCGCAGAAGAAATAATAAGCAACAAAAGACTAATGGCTATCTTTTTTTTAATTCTGCTTGATTGTTTTCAGTACGTCGTGGCGTTGGGTGAGTGGGGGCTAAAACTGAATCGAAGCATAGTAAAGGCCTGACGTGGGAGAGGACAAGAAGCGGCTTAATGGGATTAGAAGTGCACGAACTGGAGTAAACCGATAATGTGTTGGTGGCGTACCTCCCTAACGCATGGAAGATGGCTACGGTAGGTAAGCCAGGTGTAAAACTGTATAAGAACGCCTGTAGTAACTCTTCCATATATATAAATTATTTAGTTGGACATTTTTGTGTAACAAATATCTCTGTAATGAATATAATGAAGCAATATGTTCCACGTAAACGTTGGTGTACGATATTCCCATATCTTACAATGATCCCAGATCTTACAAATCTTACTTGACTTACAATCATCCGTAAACACTATGTAAACAATTCCACATATTGGTGAAACCGTTCGATTTAGACACTCATTAGTATTGGTGAAAACAATGATCCCAGATCTTACAAATCTTACTTGACTTAATATCCATAAGTAATCACTATGTAAACAATTCCACATATTGGTGAAACCGTTCGATTTAGACACTCATTAATACTGGTGAAAACAAATAAAAACTAAATTAATTTCTTAATCTCTCATATTCATGCAACATGCAAATAATTTAAAAATACTCTGACACACACTATTCCAAACGGCACGTCGAGTCTTGCCCACATTTAAATTTTTTGTTTCTAATAAACGTATCTGCACTTTTAAATCACCTGAAACGAAAATCATCTAAAAGCAGTCTGGTTAGCGCAGCGCTAAGTTTAAAAATTGAGGTATTCATTTTCAGACACTGCGAAAATATAATCTAATACTAAGTTGTCCAATGAATATTTCCACTCCAGTAGTATACATTCAAAACTTTTCAAAACCTTGTCGTTTTTAAATTTGGATTTAGTTTGCATTATCGCGAAAACATCGAATCCTAAGTAAAAACAATGTGTAGATAGAAAAGAAACACGAAGGCTTGAAATAAGACCCACAGTATCCGGAAGAAGAAAAATAATAAGACTGGAATTAGGCTATATGACCTTTGCCGGGTGTACAGTAGAGCGTGAAATGTATTATCAAAACAATCAAATGAAGATTGATTAGTGCATCTTAAAGAAATGCGTTCGCATGACGCTTGGGAAACGCCACACACGTTCCACTTCTGGAAACGCTAACGTTTTTCCCTTCATTTTTCTGTTATGGCTTTCTCTTTGCTGCCTCTATTTGTGCTGCCTTTTTTTTTTCTGCTTTGTTATGGGGTAAACGTTACCGTTTCCAAAACGGGGAACGTATGTGGGGTTTACCAACGATCATACTTGGACCTTCTTTTAATTTTTTTCAGGCAAAGCGTGCTCGGCGAGCTCGCTTCCACCCAGCCCTTGTCCAACGCAGACCCGCGTCTGCTTGCCGCCTCTTGCGACGCATTTCGGCCAGCCGAGCTAGGCGCTGCTTCCGCTCCTCTGTCTCGGTCGCCCGCCTTCCACGCTTAGCGGAGACATCCGCTACCTGATGGTGCCTTCGCTGTTCACTGGTTTCCCGCATCAGATTGGCTTCCGTTCCTTGACGTCGCCTCCATCTAGCTTTTGCCCTTCAGTACTCTCCTCCTCTCTGCTCTACGCGCTTCCCTTTCCACTATTTCGTCCGCAAATAGAAGACGTCAGCTTTTCGCTGTCGGGTAGGTCGTAATGATAACTCATTAATGACAACAACAGAGGAAAAAATGTTTAATCAAAATTTGCAGCCAAACACGTTTCCGAACTGCCCCACCTTTTATATCTTCACAAAATGCCATTCATTAGCTTTACCTTGAAAACAGCTATTAATTAAAAAGTAAATAAATTTAAGCCAAATCGAAGATTCAGTTATTCCGTCTTTGTAGTGGAGTGACGACCTATGTATAACCTGACCGAAGCTCAGTCAATCAACAACACAATATTTTGCACTTTTACCAACTGGAATCCCGTCTATGGGGCATACCAGAATATCTGGAAAGTTATGACGTAACTTTCGAAAATGTTTTAGGGCTTAAAATGTTTGTGAAAGGTTTTTCTAGGAGCCTTTTGTACCTTTTTAGTGTTAGTAAAGTGTGTAGAAGACCCATCATAGTTTTAGAGGCCTTTAGGGGCTGCCCCCATTCTTTTTGTAAAACCACATCACATCTAACATCTGTTTGAACCGGTCTGCGAGATAGATTACGTGACCCTTCAGGCTATAGACGTCGGGGAAGCAGCTTGCTATTTTGTTTGCGGTCGCAAGGCGTGCTGGAAATTGAGGATACGCGCACCCCTCCTACTCCTGTAGTGGCCTTTCTTCATGCGGCCCCATTGCTGTGTCCGTGTGTTCTGTGTATGTGTTTCACGGGCTGGATAGTGTCTACCAAGGACAGAAAGTCCTCCCCAGGAGGGAAACAGGGTGCGTGGAAAAAATTTGAAGAAGACGTTTATCTTTTCTTTTTTTAAGATTAACCTTTCTTAGTAGTTTGAAATACCGCTTTTGTCAACAGCTAGTCGTCTTGTTTTCTTCTCCATCAACGAGCACAAACTAAATCCGCAACAAAGAGTGGGCGTTTATTCTCGGCTTCGCGTCCCATACGAGGGACCTCTCTTCTAGAGCATCTGGGTGTGGGGATTAAGAAGGTCTTTTAGTGACCTGCTTCTTGCGCGCATTTGTTCATTAGGCGTCAAGAGCCATAGAGCGAGCAAAAAGACACCGAAGATGCCACCGCGACGGCAACAGAGACGATACCGTGACTATACGCAGGATTTCTCAACGATGGCGGATTTTGATTGCGCGTCCGGATTTATCGCTTGATGTTAGATACATAGGAACTTGCCGTAGTTGGGACAACAATGTTTCGTAGATGGTCCCCTTCCTTGGATAATACAGGTCAATTCCCAAAAGTATGTGTGCAGATGAAGTAGGAGAGGGTTTATACAGGTCTTGCTCTTTTCGTATTGTCTGCAATTGAAATAAGGCCAAACTTTAGGCGTCATAAAGTGCGTCTTGTTTAATTCAATACATCTCATCCCAGTCTTTCAGTAGCCCTCAATTTGTTTTGTGACCACAAGTCGCGGTGTCTTCAACGCGACTGTGGCACCTCTAATTACGGCTCTTGGATACGGTTTTATTAAAATATTGGTGAAAAATAGTTATGGCACACAGAAGCCGTCGTATGCACACCGGTCTTGTGACATGTGATCATAACTGTTTAAAAATTAGTCTCAATAAAACAAACTAGTTTACCAACAAATATATCACATCTGCTCCTCTATTGTATAATCCCGTAATTATTCATTTTATGCCTAATATATAATTCAATGAATTTAGAGTAAGCAAGTAGAATTTAAATTTTTAACCGAAAAACTCCCAAAACATAATTCTTTGTCAAAAATTACAGAATCAGATACAACTGAAAACACGTAAAAACAAACGTTTGTGCAAAATACAAAATGCGCTAAAACCATAAGCACAGAATAAAAGAAAGTTGGTGCTATAAATCTCTGTTAGAACTTCCGAGCACCGATTTCAAGAACGTCTTTCTATATTTAGTACTGTTTTTGTCGCACTCAACCAATTTTAAATTCAAACTAAGGTATATTTTTTATTATTACGGGTGATTACCGTTTTAGCGACCGTTTGAAGTCAATTACCGAAATACATTGGTATTGAAACAAATAATCTACAAACAACAAAGGTATCCGTCGATTCGCTTTAAACTAAATGATTGAAACTCTACGTAAATTCATAGAAAAGAAAAAGTGTTAGACGAGCATTGCTCATTATCGAGAGAAAAGATGCATATTATTTGCAGTGAAACCGCATATAATAGTTGCTTTTAAATTTTATGAAGGTGTTATTTTTCAAGCAGAACATACGTGGGATCATGATAAATGTGAACACGCACAATATGTCAGTATTTAAAATGGACAGGACATTGCAATTTTTTTTATTTTCTACATTCAACTATAAAAACAAAACAGGCACAAATGACATTAAAAAATAAACAAAAAAGTATTGTTTTTAAGATCTAAATTTTTATCCCACTTTCTTTCATGCATATCGTAACAGACATACCTTCATGAGATCGAAAATTTGAATAATAACAACAACCCCATCCGTGATTAGTTTCGTTGACATCTCGATCCTCTGTACTCCATAATGATGAATTCCTATATTCCATAATCTTCTAATCATTGTGCGTCCCCTAGAGCTCCTTATATCGGTTGTGGCCATAGCCGCCTTTCTGCAAAAAAAAAAGAGCAAAATTTAATTCAGGGTTAAACGAAGAAGTCGCTGCTAAGAAACTAAGTATATCGTATTTTTCAGGGCTATATTTGGCACGCCGTGTATAGTTTGCCGGGATACATTTTGACACAATATCCTTCAGGTAGTCAGCACCTTGTGCAAAGTTCGCAATCTGTGATTTGTTTCCACATGATTCATATATGACACACAAAAATATACGTTTTTACAACACACCCTAAATCACTTATCTTTTATTAGCGCACCATATTACCTGAATAATTAAAAAAAACTTTCAGGTAATTTGTTATTTAAAAACTCCATCTGGTGTTATGAAACTGAACGATCTTGAAGAAACAAATAATTGTATATTTGCAACATGTACGCACTCTGAACCGCCTGAAATTGTAACTTTCAGACGTCTGTAGTCCGCGGGCTATAATTCAGTAGATATAATACGTAATCTAAATGTGCCATTTTTTGTAATATCGCAAGGCGTCCGTGTAATCCACGCTATATGGGTCGTTGCACGCTAGCAACAAATGCAGTTCAGTCCAACTTGTCTTTTCCTGTCAGAGCACACTGACACCGTGGCGTTTGATTGATTTACATTCCTCTGTATGCCCTAATCTAACGATACCATAAAAGCAATTGTAAAACTAACAAACAAAAAAATGAAATATTCGGAAAGCTAGACGCTGAACAATAGCGTCGGGCGGGGCGGTTTCTCCTGATAAGAGCGCCAGCTTGAAGCAAGTCCGGGGAGGGGGTGTACGGATGCGTTGAAACTTATTACTAAAAATAAATTATGGCAAATTGCTAGGTGACTGTGTTGCATCCGTCAAACGTTCCTACTTAATAGCTCAGCGGTCACACGTCATAGCCAAGCACATTGATATAAGCCCGTGTAGTGTAGAATTAGTCTCTAGTGCTCAAACACAGCTGTCTAACATTTTCGCTCGCGCTGTTCATCCCTGAGATTCCTCACAGCTATACGCCTACGTTCACGGCGCTCTTGGGGTGTCAGATTAAATCATACCAATTCCTAATACAATGTAGCAACGCTTATCACTCTTCCGTCAGTGCCCCCTTGTTCAATCAAGTCAATACACGATTCTCACCCACCTCTGGCGACGTGAGCTCCACCCGTTAAAGCGTCGAGCTTCGTCCGCCGCAGCCCAAGTAGTGCAACTCCTGCTTACTACCCCTAGTCGCCTGACCTACACCGTTAGCCAATCAACGTAGAGCTTGCTTCGTCCAGCTCCTCCCCGTTCAATCAATCAGCGACGAGTTTCATGGGCAATTCACATTCTCGGCTTCACAAAAACCTGAGCATATAGCCAAAAATATTTGGCGTTAAAAAAGGGCTTTTGTTCAGAATAAGAAGAGCCCCAATTCAATAACCGAAAGCGGAAAACCGTAGCTTTCTTTCGCTTGGCGTCCAGAGAATAGACAATTGCACCATTAGTATCTAAACTTGACCAATCTTTAGAGCCTAGGTCAATTATTTTGGGCCTGAAGGTCCCCAGATTCTGTTTACTAAATAAGGTGGGTATCTCTTCCTCCACCTAAAATGGACATAATATTAATTTTTAGTAAAGCAGCAGCGCCCCTAGGGTAGAATGTACCTAGCATTCTATCCAAGTCCGCTAGGGTGGACATAGGTTTTGCCTGTATTCATTTTTTTGTATTCTCGCTTAAGACGAAATTCTCAAGAAATAACTTTCGATGCAATCCATTTTATTCAAACTAAACTAACGCAATTATTTTTCGTTACATTTCAAACTTGTTAACTGTGCGTTGCGCGCTGTAAATTTGTGCGCTCTTGTTTCTGTGCGCCAAGTGAAATTTGAATATTCGAAGATACCGCATATTTACGGCAGTCATTCGCTGGAACGCTAGGTATCACGTCTATTGTTCCCACGTAGCCTCTCACTTGACCGCAAAATCACTGATGTGGCTCTACTAATTACGAAAATATACCAAAGGACATATCTGTATCGACAAGCAAAGCAGCTATGAGGCCATTCCAAACCAGAGGCGATTGGGATTGATGCCGTCAATAGGAAAATATTTTCTTAACATAAACTTTTATGCGATCGCAAACGCAGAAGGAATAAACGTCCACCGACTAATACGGGCTTAACCTGTAACACAAGCCTTCAGATTCAAAACCCAAATATAAAAAAAAACTTTTTACATAATAATTTACGTACACATTAAATCAAAATTTTCACCCCAGCTCCAGGCTTCACTCAAGGCATTAAAAAAATCGAAGCGCATCAGTTACGCCCATGTAATTGCACCGCTAGCTCCTTTTGTCAATCTTGCTTGAAGCCAAGGCGCAAGTTATATAAACATATTTATTTCATGGATGTGGTCAAGAGCTATAATGCAGACTTGTACAAATTACTCAAAAAAGGTAGTTAAGTTACTGAGTACTGACACCAGCAATAATTTGAGTAGAGTAGAAAATACGCATTTGTAATAGTAATTCAGTAAACTACTAACTACTGTAAAGAAGTAGCCAGTTACTTTGAAGCTACTTTCGAAGTTACTCCTTTATATATTTGTGTTAGCAAAATAAACAGCAGTTTTGATCGGTGAAAACCCCTGCGAGCCTAAAATAAATGCAGTCATTTTATGGCTTGCTTTTTCACCAAAATAGTTTGTTCGCTCGCAGGAGCAATTCACTTTCAAACTTCTTATCGGAAAGTTTCTCCCTTTTCCTTCTAAAGACGTCCCTAACCAAGCTAAAAGACGTTCCACCGACGCGCTGGATCGAACAGCAGCGTTAAATTTCAGAAACAGGCTGTGCAGGGTCGGGTAAGCGAGTGCCGACATTTTCGGTGTCCAGGACGAAACATTTGAGGTTTTCCTCGGCTAGAGGGTCTTTTCTAACGAACTCTCCTCCCTTATTTTCGTTTTTTTCGGGAAGTTGCGATTGTTATGACTAGCCCCTCGTTATTCCGACGACGTTCGGAGAGTACGCTGAGCGGGTGCACCTGACCGTAAAGGGTTCCGGTCTTGCGCTACGACGATAAGATAATCCGGACCACTGCGCGTCTCGTTGCAGTGCTAGTGCTACGCTGCTGATAAAAAATGTTTTGGTTTAACAAGAGATGAAACAAAGTATACTTCGCCACTGACGCCGGGTCCAACAAAAGCGTCTGTCAAGGGTGACTCGCAATCCTCGCCGGCGACCACGGTATTCTGACGCGTGGAAGGTCGGTAGGACGTGAACGATTACGTGAAAAAGCATCGTCGCTCATACAGTTGCATCTGGAAACGGGAACGTGCTCCCATGAACTGATTATCCGTGTCTGCGCTTGTGAGCGGGGAGTCAGGCTTGCAAGGAAGTATGCGCTGACGACGAGGCGACCATGGGAGCAGGCGCCCACCAGCGATGTCATTTTAGTGGCAGCTCCCGTGGAACCCCTAAACCGCTTTAGTCAGAACTCATTAAAAGCAGACAATATAAAAACAAACAACCCTCGGAGTGTCCCGGTCTTTCCCGGTTGCAGCTGGATGCGCGGCGACTGCGTGCTTTACCGGATTAGGTAATGCACTCCTACCAAGGCTCGTTAAGCATCTCTTTCTGCGTTCGTGCGCGCCGGTGTTACGTTTTGGCTGTTCGGCGATACCTTGGCCCAAGGACGCCAACGATGTATTTTCTACGGCTGTCGAGTATTAGTGCGCCAGAACGGAATGTGAGGGGGCCCTTTTTCGGGAATGCCACTTCATCTGCCGGCGTATTATTTATTTCTGCGCTCAAACCTTTGTGACGAGCAGAAATTAGCACTAGATTTCGAAAGTAGTTAGTAATTTGAGTAGAAGTTACCTGAAAAACGTAGTCAATTTAAACCACTAATTACCGAAATAAAGTTGTAATTCTAAGTTACCAAGTTACTCGAAAAGTAGTTAAACTGCAGTAGTTTGAATAGAGTAGTTGAACTACCTCCAAGTCAGCTATAATACAGGGTGTTTTTTAACTGCACCAAATGTTTAAACAAGGGGGAAAGTTTAATGAATGCGGTTTTCCCTGCGCGTTTATATGGCTCGGCGGACATTAGATGGGAATATAACCATTCCTATTATCAGACTAATTTACTAAAATCTGTTAATTAACTTTTTAATTACTGTAATTAGGATATATGTTTATATTACGAACTTTGACGGAGTTATATCTTAAGATTGTTCCATTTTGTAGAATTCGCGTAACCATCTTGTGTACCGCGATATTCGTCCACGAATTTTGCACTTTTATCCGGCTAATATGGCAAAGTTCGGCTATAGTGGCCACTTTCGTGGGTTTGCCGAATTGAGTGGAGTAAAAAGTCGGATTAAGTAAAGAATTCGAGGGCAGATATCTCGGAACACAGGCAAATTACGCGAATTCTACAAAATAGAACAGTCTTTGCATATGACTGCCTCAAGGTTTGTAATATAAACACATATCCTAATTACAGGAATTAAAAGTTAATTAACAAATTTTGGTTAATTAGTTTGATAACTGTGATGGTTAATTCCCATCTAATGCCCGCCAAGCCATACAAACAGGCAGTGAAAACCGCATTCATAAACCTTTCACCCCTTAAATTAAAAATTTGGTTGCAGTTAAAAAAAAAAACCTGTATAATTTTTATTATAAAGTTTCGCTGATATATGCATTTTAATTCAGCTAACGTAATGTAGGCAGCGCGACATGAGCGTGTCGGCCAAGGACACGTTGCCGAGATAATGAACGAGTGCAAAAAATAACCGGTGGAAGAAAACAGATGTGAAATATGAACTTCGGGACTCACTGCGGGTACAAACTAGTTTGAATAGACGTCTTTTACTTTCAAAAAGGTACGCTTCTTCTCCTGCGCTTCTGCGTCATCATCATCATGGCACAATCAGATAACGAAAAAGTACGAAAACAGGCTACATCACGCAGCCATCCACCAGCGAAGGTATTGGGCATTGCATGAGAGAAAAGGGAGATACGGATCCTCTACGCGGCCCCCTTTTTGAGTTAACTCGGCGCTGTGGGCTACCATTAAAGGTGTTAAGACAAGGAGTGTTATAAAACTAACGCACGGTTTCTATTTTCTTGACTAATCGAAATAAAACATGACACCCATTGGCAAAAGAAATACAACATTTGTATACAGACTTTTCTACTTTTCTGTAACAAAAATATTCGTATGCACAGGCTGTTTTGGCTGAATTTAACATCTGTGATATTTGCGCGGGATATATACTAGGCTAGATGGCATGAGAAGAGAAGATTATTGACATGAAGTGTGCACCAATTAATGAAGATATGTTGATAAACTTTGTAATATTTGACCTTGTGTTCATGTTGCAATTTTAGTGTTTACAACAAAAATTATTGGAGGTAGAACTCCATCTAAAAAAATCGCATATAAAATGTTAAATTTTTTGGTATTATGTAATCGTTTTTCGTTTTTATTTTTTCCCGATTTATAAGTTGCGCCCCAAAGAGTGCCTTCAAGCCCTCTCTTTAAGGCCGCTGAGAAAACAAACTTTGTCTGTTTACTTGTCGTTATTTGTGTTGTCTGCGCAACCCCCAAGGACACGATGAAGAAATCATAGCGTCTCACGTATCGTACACTGGTGGCACTCCTGGCGCACCAAATATAAATGGCATCGACATTGACCCCAGTGACACCCGGAGGCGAAGCCGCGGTCTTGGTTTTTCATTGTCGATGCGCGTGGCACGGGTAAATCAGGGTGGTGCACAACGACCCAAAAAAGGACATGAACAGGTTTGTTTACACACTTATTATGGCAATGCCTAATAGCAAAAAAAAGTCAAGGGTATACTACTGCCGTTAGCAGGTATTCACAATAGATAAACCTTGCGGTGGGGTCTACTAGTTTATTGAAACGGCATTATTTACATGCACATTTCGTCGTAAGTTTCGAGGCTGCATTCGACGTATCCTCCATCTCAATAAAAATAATCATGGCAAGAAAGAAAATTTGTGACGGTATTTTTTGTTTGTCTAAAACTCGGCACGCGGCAATAATGTGTCTTGCCGTCATCGAAATATTTTTATTTACCATCATTTTTTTTTGACAGTGACTTTCTGGTGGATAGGCGAAAGGACGGCTACGTCTTGGCATTAGAAAATCGGGAGATAAATATCCCAACATAACGACTGATTAAACTTGGAATAAGTACAAACATTTTAATTGCTGTTTTGACGTCGAATGACGCAACTTGTAATTGTTTTATATTATACATTATACCCATATCAAGACAAATCTACATCAAAGGAGCGTCGGCAAAATGTTTATGCAACACGTTGGGAACAGCGTGATATTCATCAATAAATATTTATCATCACTGAATCAGTCCCTCAGATCCCAATCGATTAGTCATATAAAAATGATTATTATCGAAGCGGACTTGAAATTCACATATTTGCGATGGCCCATACAATGTATGCTGGGTAAGGACGGGTAAATGGGGCCAAGGTCGTCTTTCCCGTTCAAGATCAAACGACCAGCAACGCCCCTGTGCCAGAGACTGCACGGTACCCTCCGTCCATAGTGCATAGATGGCGAAACAGTTGACATTGAAGAGTGTGGCGCGTCGGGAGAAATAGAGGATGGCCGAGCCTGGCGCGAGCGGGGGCGGGGGGGGGGGGCAGTCGTGGTCGAGCGCGAGGAAACAAGAACGTGAGGCACGGTGAGAACACTAAAGACCAAGATCTGCAGCAGACTGTTGAGTTATGGCCGCCTTATCCACCCGTCCTCCGCCGCATCAGGACAATCGAACCAACTGATCAGCGACCAGCGTGGACATCTGTACCGTCTCCCGCGCTCCGAGGGGCAGTATGGTCCCCGGAAAACGGAGAAAAGACTAAAGGAAGGAGGCGTTTTCTTCCAAACAACTCGTTGTGTGATTTCTTGGGAGTAAACGGACGCAGCTTGGTCAGCAGCACTAATTTCGTCATAGCGACCCACATTAAGTTGACCGTATTCACCGTTGGGCCTGATTGGTTCACCACTTGTTCCGTTCGTCCACAGAGTGTTTCACAGACTCCTTGAGCGTTCAGCGTGACACCCATAAACGATAAGAAGCCCCGAAGATGAGGACAGTCACCAATAGGAA
>JAZHYW010029015.1:0-15722 GCA_037355805.1 Ixodes ricinus | reverse complement strand
CCGTTTCCGCAGCCCGCCAAGCACTCGGATAGCGTGCTCTGTAATCCGCCAGAGAGAGGCCGGAACTGGCGGAACGATGCGGGCGCGCGCGCTGCAGCTGCGGCGTTTTCTTCATGAATGCGTGGCGGAGGAGAAAAACGGTCATGCTACTAGTTCCCTCGTATCTCGGTAGCGGTAGTCGTTGTCCTTCGCCGATGCGCCGGACGCCGCGGCTGCCGAGGATAATAGGAGTTTTTCGCAGACCGCAGTTTCTCCGTCCTGCCAAGTCCTCCTGCAACGAAGAAGACGATACTGCGCCTGCGCTGCGATGGCCTTGACTGTAGAGGTGCGGGTACCGTGCAGCTGGGTTGCGGAGACCGTCGCGGGACAGCGGAAACGATCTGCGAAAACTCCTATTAGAGTTTGCTGGATCGTTCTGGTGACCGCTCCGATACCATACCCTCCGCCGCCTTAGCGCGTGCGTCCTATCGTTATAGGGTATCGTATCATTATCGCGGGAAACTAAGCTATTGGATCGATCGACTTAAACTTTCAATGGTAGGCTTACAGTAGGTCATTCAATTATCGATGACGATACCCGATACTCGACCGACGCCTTTGCCGCGCCAGGATGTTTCAGGCATCGCGTATCGTTATCGAGGTATCGGAGCGATCATTAAACTCTTTATTATAAAATGCCTGAGACGAGTATGGTCACCTCTTCCACGCATCGCCGTTATGGAAGAATCGTATCGACCTTGCTCTGCCCAGTTTGTCCAGGATATTTCCCTAAGCTCGCGGGCTGATCGATCGAATATCTCGACTCCGTTGGATGTTTGAAAACAACTTAAATTTGTTCCATCAATAACGAAATAAAAATGTTGTAGTTGATCAGCATTAAATGTTGCAGTGTATGCTTACTTATATGTCAGGAGCTTGATAGATGCATGGTGTGAGGGCACTCGTGTACCTCACCCCTTTGTGTTCAATTCTGTTCGAATCAAAATCAAACGCCTTGTATACTTCAGGTGCGTTAAAGGAACCATGAAACGATTTTTCTACTTTCAGTAAGTAATAATTAGAATCGCTCTTTACCGTTAATAACTAATTTAACTTGCCTTAGTTTTTTATTTCTAGGCAATGGGCAGTTGCCAAAAATATTCGAGAAATATTGGCATCGTTCAACTCAGAGCCAGAAAAGACGGCCACGTGGCCTGACGCCTATTCTAGGCCACCAACAGTTAATCATAGCCACGCGCTGAGGTTGCCAGATGTAGAAAACGCGTGCTGAGCTCGGCCATTGTTAGAGTTCGGCTATTCTCATTACCGCAGTGGTTGGACATAAAAAAAAAATGGGGTGTGTGTATGCTTATACTGCCTAGAACTTGGTCTGCCTCAACGGGCGACGAGTCTCCCAGCTGTAGATGAGAAATTTAGTCTGTGCAAAACAACCGCTAGCCTGGGGTCTTTAACGTGCATCATGGATGACCGCACGCCAATACAATGCTTATCCAGATCGAAACGGGCAGGGGTGGGGATTGAACCCAGGATCCTGGGTTCTGCAGCACGAGCTTTCGCTCCGCGTGCTCCAGTGGTTGGACATGAACCGGTGCCTCGGCGGACACTCGGGTAGTGGCTCGCGTCCAGTGGTTGGACACGAGCCGCTATTTGCAGTGTCCGTCGAGGCACTGATAATTATTTTTAATTTATGAACCGAATTCGAGTGCTTACGCAGTTCTCGTGTCCAATCCATGAGCCGCGCTCGACGGTCGTCAGGCGGGTGGTTTCAATTCCACATTTACATTATCAAGCTTGGCAGCTTGGCGAAGGCAAGACTGAAAGAAATAGTCCCCTTTTATCCTGGCTATTTCACCGCGGCAAAGAAGCTTCTGAATCAATGGTGGCCTGTGCGAGTATACTTGGGCCAGACTAGGACCAGTACGCCTCTGCAAGGTCATGCACATTCCAACTTGATATCGTTTCATGACCCCTTTAATCTCATCGTAAGCTCTAAAAGCAACGCCTACGCGTTCACTTCCTCAAAAAGTAAAAAAAGAAAAGAACTGTGATTTAAGAAATCTAGGAAGCAAGGAAACTACGAAAACATCTTGACCCAGAAACCTTACCTCCGTTTAGACACCCAGGAAGATGACGTTATCTTCAGTGCCCCACCGTAAGTCGGGCCCTGTGTGAATTTCTTTATTTTATTTTTGTCCTTCGTCATTTGCGTAAGCCAGAATTATACGCTCTTCGTGTGCTCTTTAGAGAGGTAAACAAATAGCAATTCATATTGCACTACAAAAAAAAACCTAAGGGTTTGCACGTTTTTTTTTTCATTTCGTACATCTCAAGTGTGGCTTCATTACTAACCAAGCGTTGACAAATGGGCAGTTGGATTACTAATTTATAAGTGCAGGAGCCACACTTTTTTGTTTTTATCATACTTGCATACCTGATTGTTGGATGCGCCAACACTCAGGCGTTATAAGCTAGGCCAACGAAACGTTTTGAGGTGAGCTAGCGCTTTGGTGGAATGCAAAAACTTCAGAAATAATTAAACATGGAAGAACGGACAGTGCGTAAAAGATATGCTGTCCGTGTTTCTGCTTTCTATGGTTAGAGCTTATTTGAGGGCTTTGATTCCTTCCATAGACGACTTTATTAAACTATTAGCCTGCTATTCTCCATGGCAAAGTTAATATAAGCGTAACAATTTTTCCTTTTTAATAAACCTGATAGTCCTGGATCAATCACTCAAGATAAATTGAACAATAACGATTTAACCTCGACCAAAACAAGACAATGCAAAAACGTTTTTCAGGCTTCGTGGTTTTTCTTTTTTTTTTTTTGCTCTACCTCCTTTTCGGATGTATTCACCCGAAAAGAATTTATTAACAAAACCTCAGCCAAAAATTACACAGCTACGCTTTCTTTAATTGAAAATCTTACTGGTGCTGTGCGGTGACGTCAGAACGAAGCCGAGCTCTGATTGGCTGAAAGGATAGCGGGTAGATCGCAATCTCAATGCTAGATGCCTCGAGGCCTACCCACTTCTTTTTCTTTTCTTTTTTTTTTTTCAATCAGCCAATGAGAGCTTGACGTTCTGACATCATCGCAACCCCTGGGCCAGAAGCAGACGAACATGCGCGCCGCAATGGCCTCTATCTAGTGCCCTAGTAGCGCTAAAATAAGTAAACAAACTAATTGAATTATAAGTAGACAGGCGCGTAACACGTTCGAAAATAACAATCTGCAAACGTTCGTGTCCCAAATTGCTGCCTTGGCACATTCTGCAGTGACAAAAGCGTCATTTCCTCCGAGACGCTTACCAAGGTTCCATTCTCTTCTCTTTTTGTTCGGTCCTTTTTTCCTTCCTTTCTGCCTCTCCAAACACTCATGACCGGGAGAGGGCGGCAATATCCGGATGCGGTCCGCTAACCATTTCAAAATTGCCCAGCTGGAGTTTGTTTCATTCCAACGTAAAGGATCTGAAAACCCATTTTTGTTATCTCTATACATTTTTATTGTTTGCTTTTACAACACCTTTGAGATTTTTTTCGTTTGAAACAAACATTGCAACATAAAGATATACGTTTTTCTAACGATAACCAGATGATGGTATTTTCGTTATTGTACCTGAACCAAATGCGAAGAAAAAGATTCGGGGTTTGCGTATTCTATAGAGCTACGTAAACTTCCACCTTTTTTTCTCTCTCCAACGAACGCACATACTATAATAGAAGCTGCTGTACCCTCTTGAGCAACTTGCTTTCACCCCTAAAAGTTAATCGGCGAATACAATTTTTTTTTTCCCTTACAGCGATGTCGACTTATGCATCCAGACGAGGCGCGAGAGACTACGAATACCGCGGTAATACGCTTTCTATTTTTATGACACGGGTAAACTAGAACGATTTAAGTTTGAGCAGAGTCTATTTGTTTATTCTAGAGAAGAGGTTTCACTCCATTTGGAAAACACACTTTTCTTTTTACGCAAACAATGAATTTATTAGATTGTTTACCATTATAGTCTCCAACACCTTGAGAAACGCGGTTCGTCGCTCATTATGTTTAATGCGGAAAGCAAGTCGCCTGCTTTGTGCTCAGGAGTGGTGGTG
Organism: Ixodes ricinus; assembly: GCA_037355805.1. Lineage (NCBI taxonomy): Eukaryota > Metazoa > Arthropoda > Arachnida > Ixodida > Ixodidae > Ixodes > Ixodes ricinus. The sequence goes on along the minus strand of JAZHYW010029015.1, from coordinate 11,625 downwards.
ACGTCAGAAGGACGCCGAGCTCTAATTGGCTGCTTGAAAAAAAAAAATAGGGGTAGACCTCACCTCTCTATGCGTTGAGGTCTACCTACTATTTTTTTGAATCAGCCAATCAGAGCTAGCCGTCGTTATGACGTCATCGCAACTCCTGCGCGCAAGGAGCAGACAACTTGCTCTCCGCATACGGCCTGCAAGTTCGTCGGCTCCTTACGCAACTCGCGCGTTTGTTTACTCCCAACAATTCATGCGGCCAGGTTGCGTTTGTTTCCCTTCTCCCCGGTCCTCAACCAAGGATGACGCGAGCTTAAGCTGCGTCGAGTCATCGCGGGTTAATTCTTTTGCGGGTCCTCCATGCTGCCCTTAATTTGATTGACTCGCTTGCCCCTGTTTGCGTTCTGATGCGCAAAAGACGCATTTTAGAACACTTGCTCGCCGTATAGCAGCGAGCATCTCTAACTACTGCACCAGCGGGAACCTGCGTCCTATATTTATTTTATTCGAAACTCGAAATGGAACTTCTTTTGACGTACCCAATACCGACCGTTTGAGATTTCGTTTGTGTTTATTTCTTAGTGTTATATTTTCTTTCGTATAAATAACGAATGCAGTCAACTCCAACTAGAGTGCTAGTAATTAAGGATATAGGATTTTGCCTTTTTACTAATCTATGTATTCTTCCTTTTTTCTTTTTTTTACTCACCCGCCCGTATACGCGAGAAATTTAGAAAAATAATAATAAAATATAGAGAAAGCTCGCTTAGTATATTAAGAGTAAAATAAAACACACAGCACCCAGAGTAATTTATTTTTGTACGTAGCTCACGTGTGCCTGGCACGCGAACGAAAATTGAAAGCATAAAAACACAAATACACACACAAAAAAAATTAAGGTTTCGATGTTTAAATTTTTTCACCCTAGTCTTCTGAGCGCTTTAATGACCGGAGGGAGAAATAACCCTTTTCGTTTAACGATCTGAAATACGATAATTACACGAAGCTCTTTTGCGCCAGCGGCACAGCTCAGGAATCGATTCGTTTCGAAAAGCATGAGGTGTCGAGAAAAAAGAAATAAAAAGAGAAGAAAGCATACGTGGGTGAGATTCGCGAAATTGCTCCGGAGCGGGATCGCAGAAGTTGGCGACGTGCTACTATTATACATAATATCGAAAATGTTGCTACGAATCGCGGTTGCGCGTGGATAGTTCTAATAGAGTGATTGGCGCCACCAAATATTTTACACTAAATCGACTTCTAACTGCCGCTTCCACTTTATATTTTGTTTCGAAATTTTAGGGCCTGCGATAATTTTAACAGTAAAAACAACATCAAAGGGTCAGGTAGTGCAGGTTTATAGTGCATGAAAAAAGAACGTATTTTTAAAGTGTAGACAACGTACGACTTAAATTAATAAAGCCATTTTTAAATACTTTTTGAAACTCCTGATTACAAACATTTGTTCGTTCGTCCACCCGTTCATGCATTCCCTTCTAAATTTAGCTGGGAAGCAGACGTCACGTGACCTAAAAACCAATACAGGTTCCCTGCTAAATTTAGCTGGGAAATGGCCGTCCCGTAACCAGCCGTCATCAGTTTCTCTTCGAAATTTCGCGAGGTAATTGATAAAAATATAGTGTGTTCTTCAGTCTCCTAAACAGTTGTTTAATGTCTTCCAAACAAATTCTAATGATCGTTTCTTAAATACTGCATTCGCTACATTACTTTACTTTGAACTTAAAATACCTCTGACAATTATTGTTTTATTATTATTTATAAGTGAAAGGTCACCAGAGTGATAACACAAAAGTTGTGCATGTGTTTAACGTGAAGGACGAACGTCTGCGAGCGCTTGATGCACGATTACGGTAAGAATTCGTAGCCAGGTTTCTAGCCCTCGAAATTTGTCCAACCAGAACGAAAGATACTGCTAAGGTCACTGTTTGTGCCTGAGGTAGGATTGCATCGCATACCCCATAATGTATATAAGGCTAAACTCTCGCTCTGCCAGGTTTTATGTTTTACCGTATTTGTTTGTTTGTGTGTGTGTCCACGAATACCTTTTTTGTTTGCACTGAATTCCTTTCATACAACGTAACATAAAAACAGAAACTCGACTACGCATCGTGCAATGCATGAAAAAAAAATGGAAATAAATAGGAGAGCGTAATCACACAAGAGTTTCTGACTTCTGACAAGGCTTCTGACCAGTCCTGTTAGGAGTTTATATGCTACAAATGTCCATACACCGATATGTGTCCGCGCAAGAAACAAAAGCGATTCTAATACATTCTTCCGAATTAAAAATTGACCGACATGCCACAAAAGCGTAACACTTGGCAAGTGATATTTTCGTTCTCTTTTCGGCATAAATAGCGACCAGTATTAAAGCCCTGCGCACTTACCACGCCGTCTCAAATGTTTTCTTTTTCTTTTTTGGTGAGCGGAGCATATGCCGGCATTAACATGCGTTCGGCGTGTCCACTTCCATCACTTATAGAGAAGTGGGGCCCGGCGTATATCTATTCCGGCGGCGCAAATTTACAAGCTCTAAAACTAAAATATCTAAAAAAAGACTAAAAATAAAAACGGAGTTACTGACCGAAAATGGCAGCGAGCGAAGCGAAATGGAAAAGTGGCCCAGAGAACGGCGAACTAACCATTCCCTGCACGTCGTTACCGCGGCCCTTTTGTGAAACTGTCTCGTCACCCCGTTCACGAGGTAGGGTCCATCCTAATACAAGGTCCACTTTTACAAATTACACTGTGCAGTGTTCATCGACAAAAAACTGCGGTGTCCCCGGCGCGCTTAAACGCGTGTTTCGCGCGTTGCCCCCAACAAAACACTATCTTTCGTGTTTTTTGTATTTTTCTTTGCTTTGCTGTGCGCTTTAACGTAGAGGAAAGCGGGGTTTGGTTGAAGCTCTGCAAATTAGAGCCCTAGGCAGTGCCACTTCGCTACAACGTTCAGCTCTAACATGAAAAGAAAGAAAAAAGATTCGCAGTAGAGCTAGGTTTGGAACACTGTTCTTCGCAAATACAAACAAGAAGTGGGTGTGAGCCTGTGACTTTTGAACCAACGTTACTAGATCAAAGTAAGTTGACAAGCACCTTAGAACGTCTGGCGCCTTTTCGTAACGCGTCCGCTCAGGTGGCACTCGCAATTTTCCCTCCTGCCGTGTTTTTATTCTTTCCACCGAAAGCCATCCTCTTCGCCTTACTCTAACGTGAAATGATGGCTGCATGCAGATCATGAGAGAGTGGCGAATATGCTGTTCGATGCTGCTCTTACTTGCCCGTAAGAAAATGTTAGCTTGGGATCCTTACGGGTAGGGGAGGAAAGGAGTGGTATCTGTTTAGTATATCTGGCACGAGATATAGCTGTTGTGCACCCGTAGTAAATTAAATAATATTAATTTATTTTTTATATGGTAAGCACGTGTATTAATTATGGTTCCCTTATATAGTCTATGAGTCAGGCTATTGACAAGCTATAGAGTCTATCGACTTTTGTAAAAAATACTTATTAATAATTTGAAGAAACGCAATTTGTTTTAGTTAATATATTCGGCTTTTGAAAGAAAAGCAAAGAGGGTTGACAAGTCTTGGGGTTTTCACTAAACCAGACGGCCTTTGTTTACAAGATAGATTGTTCGTTTCTGTGTAGACGTTCCCCGCATCAAAGTATGCAATACTGTAGGCGAGACTAAATAAATAAATAGCGTGAGTGTTGCACATGACGGTTAGGAACCGTCATGTGCTTTAGCGATTCCTAACCGTATACGTGTTTGCAACAACGGAATATGCATAGTCTGGTTTGAGACAGAAACTCATGCCAAGATGTCTATGATGATAAGATTCAAATAATAAATGGCACGAAGGTGGGTAGTCGGGATTTCACGAACCAAATTGTTCTTTGTCGTGAGCCTCTGCAAGAAGCAGCCCTTAGTTGTCAAAGTAACAACACCAGGGCAAAGGGCTAAACCGCGCAGCAGCACAATTATCGATGTCCGTTTTTGTCTTGAAAATCACCGCGACAGGCTGACAACCCTATCAGCTAATTAATCAGTTCAATCGCTGCATTCGTTCAAGCACGTTATATATATAAGTTTCGAATATGGTGAGGCGCTGTGAACATAGGCATACATTATTGAACTAGGTATAGAAGCAGGTCTAGGATGATGTCCACCGTTGCGGTGAACTTCATTTGTGTGTCGGAAAGGTAAACTGACTTCAACTATTGCCGGAAGGCGAAAAACAAAAAGACGGCTAAATTGGATCTGAGTGCACTCGACAAACTTCGGCGCCGTCGGCTGTCATGGAAACTGAACCAGCTTGGCCTGTCTCTATGGCAACGCACCTGATCCTTTCTGACCAACCGAAACAAAACAGTGCAAAAAATATATTTGCGTCATTTTGGCAGTTAAAGTCGTTATATAAACTGGCTCTTGTGGTGCCCACCTCCAACGATCGCTACCACCCTGGAGATATCAACGGTGTTATCAGTTATCGGACTATACTATGGGCGCCGTAGCTTTCTTGTACAAAGCGAAGACAGTCAAAAGCAAAAACCCCACGCTCGCGGCCCTTCGGCCCGTGGTTCTAAAAGAGAATATTTCATTGAGTTTATTGTGTTCCGGATATCGCCTGTAGTAAGGTGGTAAGCTGGGCGAGTTGGTACCGGTCGAACATGACGAAAAAATCCTGTCCCTGCCCTCTTCTTTTTGTGTGCTATTTTTGCGTCATGTCCAAATATATAATGTGCTTGTCATTTAACTCGAGCCGTACGAATTCTTTGGAATTACAGCTCGTTTACAAAAACATAATAACCATACCACTAAATGTTCAACAGCAATAAGATTGCTTTCCGCTTCTTACATTTTTATTATTATTTATTGCACCTTATATAGTTCTAGAAATAACTATAGCAAACAGAGAAATCGTAAAGCGAAAAAACAAAACCCGAAGATGGCACGAAAACAATGCACGTATTAAATGTCTTAACATCATCAGTCTGAAATGCACTCGAATATTACGGTCAAAATAGTTTGAACAGCTACAGAACCAAGAATGGAGCACAGTGAACGCCTCCTTCTAGCTATAATTCCTAAGTCCCTTTCCTACTGAATTTGGGAAGATTGGTGTCCTAAAACACACAAAGGGACATATTTTTCGCAGCACGCGTTCTTCAATAAATTTGTATCGCTTTTTTATTTTCAGTAACGATTAGTTAACGTGCCTCCGCTGGGATTGGAAACAAACAATCCGTCGAGTGAAATTTAATTATGCCATAGGCACTGGTTGTCACACATTAACATTCGTAGTGGAAGATGACGATAAACTAACAGCATAATGTATCACCCAGCAATAACCAGGCCCAAATGAACAATGCAACCGAGCAGGGTGGCTCAGTATTTGGCAAAACATGTAGTATTTAGAATATTGTGGCGCGTCGCAGACGCGAATGCTTAAGCCGGGGTCACACTACTCATAGGGGTATTCACTGGCCGCTATATTTGAGGTCACTGTTTAGAGCGCATGCTCAGAACGAGCTCACATTAATGGGCTGCCAAGACCGGCAATCTTGATGGTGCGGGGTGCACGTTGCAAAATAACTGCGGAAGCTAGCCATCAGCACGTGCTCAGCATTAGCGCACACAGATATGGCCGCCAGTGAATACACCCTATACATCATACGAAACACAGTCTTTATACAGATTCAAGCGCGAGTCAACCCCGAGGTCCGTGCTTCGTATGCTGCAAGGCAATCTGTCAAGGAGGAAACTTGGCACGCGGCATTCGAACCACGGATATTGCGGTGATTCATGTTTGCAGACTCTCTTTTGTAGGATGTATGGGCAGTGGGACCTAGCTTTAGATCATCGCCTGGCAAAACAAGATACGAAATACTTCAGCACCCGAGCAAGAAAAGCTGTCATTACCACCAATGACAATTAAAGTAATTAGTCTAAAGGCAATAGGAACCATTGTTTAATCGGCTTTAGCACATTTTGTTCACAAAAAAAGAAGAAAACAAATATCTGAACCTCCACACACCCCCTTCCCCCCGAGAGCCAGTCACCAACGCGCCCGGTACGCAACCACCATTGGCCCTCTCCTCCCCCCCCCCCCCCCCCCCCCCAAATCATCATTCACAACGCTTAGAAGAAGAAAGCAGGGGAACGTACGCCGGGGCGCGTGCAACGTCTACTTTCCAGCACGGCATCTTGATCCGGCTCCTCACGTTATCGGATCTCGGCGAATAGCGGCGCGGCGGAACGTGGAAAACAGACGCGCAACTCTGGCTCCCGTAGGGAGCCTATACAGGAACTTTATCACTAACAATGTGAGACAGCAACGAGTGAAATTGTTCTAACGCGGATCGGCCTGTGAATATATTTCCTGTTGCAAACTGAAGATCCGCTCCACGTCTTGCTAGTAAATTCACAGTTAAGCTAAACTAAATTCTGCTCCGCGTTATTCTCCAATGCCAACACGTAAAAGATCGGCGGAAGTCCCGCCCGGAATTATGTCAGCTTTCGTGGCGGACGCGAGCCGATCTGTCATGGGTCATATGGTCGTAGAAAAGACGCCCCACATTCTGATGTCTCCTCGGGCGCGCAGCCCTGCTTTTTTAATGCATTAGAACGCTCGTTTTCACGAAAATCCGGCGATGTCTTTAGTTTTTCAGCGCCGGGGAGGGAGGGAGTAGGAGGGGGAAAGGGTGACACGTGTGGCACTCCTATTGGTTCGAAGCTCTGACGTCAGCACGTATCAACTTCTCCTCTCTCCCCGGCGCGGACAAACGGACAGACACCGCCGCGCTTTCGTCAAAAGAAGCCCTTTCGTCTTCGTCAAAGTCACGCACACGGCTGGCGTGGCGCCAGAGAGGAGTAGTCACCGCGCAACACCTCCTATATCCGTTTTCACCTCAAGAACCGTAGTAAAATAAGTCCGGCTCCTCGCGGAGCATTACTAATCTTTTTCTCTTTTATGAGGAGAATTAAGATATATGTAGGTGCATTTTAGATTAGATATGTGTTATCTAATCGAGACGTGCACGTTTCAAACGCCAAAAGCATCGCTTGTTTCTCCGACGACCAAATCTTGTAAGAACTACTTCGCCCGGCGTATGAACAATACGCAAAACGTCCTTTTTCTTGAGGTGAAAACAAGTATAGATAACAAAGCCATAGTGCTGAATGAGATATTGCCGCGAGCGCAGCTGACCAAGCAGTAGTAGTGCAAAACTATCGATAGTACTATCGATAGTATCGATAGTGGCCAGAAATGTGACTATCGATAGTAAACAAACTATCGATAGTTCTATCGATAGTCGACTATCGATAAACTATCGATAGTACTATCGATAGTCAACTATCGAAAAACTATAGATAGTACCATCGATAGTCGACTATCGATAGTCGACTATCGAAAAAATTATCGTTAATCGACTATCGGAAAACTATCGATAGTCCACTATCGTAAACCTATCGATAGTACTCTCGAAAGTCTACTATCGATAGTTTTGCCACACTAGTAGTTTGCGTCGCTCCTCTTCTTTTTCTCGCTTTCTTTTTCCAAATGGGACACCAACTAGCCCAAGCACTTACCATCCCAACTTTGGTTCAGCTTCACTGATGACGAAGGCGGGAGTTTGGGCGAAGAGAGGAGGAAGGGAGGCGAGCTACGGTGCGGCAACTATGTTAGCTTCGCACGCAAATACTACTACAAATGCGCGCCAAACCGAGGCGAGCACGCAGACAGCGGAGCATACGGCGCTAGCTTTGGCGGCACTAATGCCCCTGAATAAGAAATGTAGCGACATCTGTACAGTGCATGTAGCGACAGCGACATGCACTGTACTCTGACAGCATTGGCATTCCTTTTCTCTGCTCGTCCCTCATTCACACTTTAAATTGTTATGTTTTGCTATTTCGCGCTTGCCCGTCGACTGTAGCGCCGCCTGGATCGGCCCAAGATAGCAGGTGCATTCTACAAAGGATGTCAATACATTTCTGTATAAAGGTGCTTTAGGCGGCATTAGCTGGTGCCTTCTGTAAGAGTCGGCGCCCTTTCTACCGCGGAACAAACACAGAAAGAAAAACAAAAATACCGCACTGTTACAAACCTAAACTATGCGGTAGCCCACTGAATCTGGCTGGACCTCGAAGTAGTGGTACAAAACTATCGATAGTACCATCGATAGTCTCCATAGCCGCCAAAAAATGTCACTATCGATAGTAAAAAAAAACTATCGATAGTACTATCGATAGTCGACTATCGAAAAACTATCGATAGTACTATCGACAGTCGACTCGAAAAACTATCGATAGTACTATCGATAGTCGACTATCGATAGTTCTGTGATACTATCGATAGTTTTTCCAAAACTATCGATAGTATCGATAGTCGATTTATCGATAGTTTTGCATCACTACCAAGCAGGCAGCGCGCTCGTGGCCTAACGGTTATCGCGCCGTGCCCTCCACGCGGAAAGCTAGGGTTCGATTCCTGGCCGCGGAGACGTATTTTTGTTTACTCTGCAACGTAAAGTTCTGGTAAATTCGAGAACCGTGTTGCTTGTTCGAGGTCAGAATGTTCTACACGTCAGAACCTTCTACGCCGAATCTTCCAGAACCCCACGCGTGTACATAAGGGGCTCCGCGTGGCGAGCCGGAGTCAGTTTTCGCCCCAGCGTTCGACTCCTGCTGCTTTCGCCGACTTCGACGCCCGCGACGCTCTGCTGTTATCTTTTGTTTCCTTCTTTATTTTTGGGCACAAGTTCGCCCGATTAAACGTTCAGTTTACTCAGTTATTCACCGCCTCATCACTTGTCATTCGTGACATTTTGGTGGAGGTGCGGGGTAGTGCATTCTATGCCCGTTGAGCGTATCCCTCCGAAGACATCCCAGCCAAGCGACGTGCTCAGCCCCGGAAGGCTACCCTTCGTCGAAGACGCCGAAGCCCGAAGAAGCCGTCGTACCAGAGGTCAGTCCCCCGAACTTGGTCTCTTGCCCGAGAAACGGAAGAACAAGATCCCGACCATGAACCCCCGCCCGTCGTCGTCCTGCCCGTCGCTCCGCGGACACCTGCTCCCTTCCACGGCGAGCAATACGAAGACGTCGAAGACTGGATTGACCAGTATGAACGCGTTGCCCGCCACAATGGCTGGACCAACGAGCAGCATCTACAGAACGTCTATTTTTCGCTTGAGGGGACCGCCAAGCACTGGTATGAGAACCATGAGTCCTCTTTGACGTCGTGGGACATTTTCAAGACCAATCTGAAGGCTACATTCATCAACCACCACCGCCGAGAGAGAGCCGAGGACCTACTGCGAACCAGAACCCAGGGCCCCAACGAGAGCGTCACCGGCTTCGTAGAGGACGTTCTGCGCCTGAGTGCCCGCGCCGACCCTCGGGCTACCGAAGAGAAGAAGCTACGAATTCTCATGCGCGGGGTGAGAGACGACATTTTCGGAGGCCTCGTCCGCAACCCGCCGGCAACCGTCGACGCCTTCGTCACCGAGGCAACAAACATCGAGCGCGCCCTCCAAGCGCGCGCTTCCCACTACCAGCGGCATCCAAGCGTCACTGCAACCGCTCTGCTTAGCGGCGAAAACGCTCCTGGTACGGACATCCGCGAAATCATCCGGGAGGTCGTCCGGGAGGAAATCCGCCGGTTGCTGCCAGCCGCAAGCCGACCAGCGACACTCTCCATCACCGAGGCTGTGCGCGAGGAAGTACAACGGGCGGTCCACCATGAAGTTCCCATCAACACGGCGACACCGGAGGAACCGACGTTAAGCTACGCCGCAATGGTCCGACGAGCCCCACCAGTCCCGCGTCCGTACATGGCGCCTCCCCGACGTGAGCCTCCAGCGCCGCAGTATTCCCGACGCCAAGAAGATCGGGCGCACATCCGCCCAGAACAAGCTGCGCCGCGAAAGACCGACGTGTGGAGGACGGCCGATCGACGCCCGTTGTGCTATCACTGCGGTGAAGCCGGCCACATTTACCGTCGATGCCCCTACAGACAACTGGGGCTGCGCGGGTTCCACCCGAACTGACCCGCGCCCAAGGTACGACGAACGCCCTCGCGACATCGAGGAGTACCTCCGACGCTCGCCCTCCCCAGTCTCGTCTCTCCGCCGTGAAGCCCGCTCCCCATCGCCACGACGTTCAGCGTCCCCAGCGCCACGGCCCCGCCGAGAGAGCCTGTCTCCCCTGCGTCGCCGGGAAAACTAAGTGCGGCAACGCCTGGAGGTGACGTTGCCGAAAACGACGGAAGCAAACAGCCTCCAAGAACGCCGGAGCGCTCCCACTCTCCCGACGCTACGCATCACAACGACGCCCCTGCATCGGTGTCCAACAATCTAAACGTTATTATCGACGGCCACGACGCATCGGCACTCGTGGACACCGGAGCAGACTACTCAGTCTTGAGTGGGAGGCTCTCCCGCCGCCTTCGAAAAGTCATGACGCCGTGGAATGGACCTCAAATACGAACCGCCGGAGGACACCTCATTACACCAGTCGGAAGATGCACTGCTCGCGTCGAGATCCACGGTGAGACGTGCCCTGTGAAATTCGTCATTCTGCAAGACTGCTCGAGGGACGTTATTCTCGGAATGGACTTTCTCTGCGAGTATGGCGCCGTCATCGACCTCGGAGCAAACCGGTTGACCCTACGAAAACCTGGCCCACCACCGGAGGAACCCAAAGCGACGTCATCCGCGGTCCGAGTCCTCGCAAGCCACGTGAACTTGCCGCCGCGGTCAAGTGTTTTCTTGCCCGTCGGGATCACCGAAGCTTTCTGCGGCGAAGTTCTGCTCGAGGGGAGCCTCCAGTTGCTTCTAGAAAGAGGAATAGGCGTCGCAAGAGGAGTAGCTGAACTTCAGGATGGCCGCACTGTGGTCCTCGTGACGAACTTCCGAAACGAAGCGCAACACCTCACGAAAGGTGCAGCCGTTGGCCACGTCGAAGGACTCCGAAACTCCGCCGAGATCGCCGTCATTACTGACGAACCCCCGCCACCTCAGCAAGACAGTACGTCGCCGGCGCAGCTCGACATTGACCCTAAGCTTCCGGGCCCGAAACGACGGCAGCTGATTGACGTCCTCGCCGAATACCGCGACTGCTTTTCGACGTCGTCGAAGGTGCGTCAAACCGCCGTTGCGAAGCACCGCATCGTTACCGAGAACGACGCGCGCCCTGTGCATCGATCTCCATACAGAGTCTCCGTTAAAGAAAGGCAGGTGATCCAGGAGCAAGTTCAAGAGATGCTGAACGACGACATAATCCAACCTTCAAGCAGTCCATGGGCCTCTCCAGTCGTACTGGTTAAGAAGAAGGACGGGACGCTTAGGTTCTGCGTCGACTACCGGCAGCTGAACGCAGTGACGAAGAAGGACGTCTATCCACTCCCCCGCATCGACGACACGTTAGACCGGCTGCGCCACTCTCGATACTTTTCATCGATGGACCTGAAGAGCGGCTACTGGCAGATCGAAGTCGACGAACGGGACCGAGAGAAGACAGCCTTCGTCACGCCGGATGGACTGTACGAGTTCAAGGTGATGCCCTTCGGACTATGCACGGCGCCAGCAACTTTCAGTAGGCAATACATGCA
>JAZHYW010029014.1:0-11736 GCA_037355805.1 Ixodes ricinus | reverse complement strand
GCCGCACGTCTTTCTTAACGTTTAATTTGTTAGAGTAGGCTTGCAGGGCAGAGTGGATGAAAAAGAAAAGATGCAGCACGCCGTCTGGGACGATCACGACTTGAAAACACGACTTTACTGATGGTACAAACCTCGCCACACGCCCTTTCTACGATTGCAAAAGACGATGTAATCTTAGCAGAAATATAGCAACGTAGAAATATGATTTCGTGATCACACAGACGTTGCGATCGTTCAAGGAATGCTAACACTTATCACCTTTCTCAGGTGATGAAAACGCGCCAGAATTCGAATCCTTCATACAGGCCTTTAAGATACAGTACGCACCAGTAATATCTTGAACTTGAGCACATGCATGGAATGTGCAAAATAAGAAATCTGGGCGATGTTCGAGGACACAAATGCTAAGAAAGCAGCACTCCAGTCGTAGTAAACAAAGACGACGGCACGAGCGCTTCTGCTATCTTGGGGTGCCGTTACAACATCGCCGCACGAGTAGATGGACCTTCCCTTCTAGGACGTGCTGGGTTATCATCGCGACAAGCGACGAGAATTCAGTCGAGGAGAGCGCTCTACGCGGAACGATGAGCTTCCACCACGCCGACCACGTCGATCATCACCACCGCCGCCATGCTTTTTCCGGCAGACAGGTGGCTATGCGCAGGCGCAGTTCTGATCTTTCTCTTGCTTCGTTTACCACAGGATAGACGGCGCATAGCTCCGAGCATTATAAAATTCGTCAATTTCCGTCACATCGTTAATTATTCAACAAAATGTGGATCATAATATTCTTTAACAAAACTTCTAACAAACATTCGCCGGCTATTTATTGTTTAGGATCGCGGTGCTGGTGAGGTAGGCTCTGATCCAATAGGCGACGTGGATTTGGCTGGCGCGCCCTGGCACCGCGGGTACATCGCAGTGAAAAGGCAGAGAGCTTTCGAAGGTATACGGCATCAAAGAATACAGTGCGCGCTCAGTTAACATCTAAATTTTATTTAAGTCTTCAAATTTTTTTAAAAGTTATCCAGCTATCAGTACACTTTAAAAATATCTGGAGCGTCTGTACTTTCTCGCGCAGCACTTGAGACAGCCAATCTCTGCAAACTACGGAGGGAACCTCGGCGAATGACGACACTGCAAATATGTTTTCTGCCTAAACATACCATGCGTTTTTAGAACGCATGGTATGTTAGAACGCAGCTCTTAGGCGCCCGTTTCCGGCTTAAGCGGCATCGGCGTCGCCGTCGGCGTAACCGCGCGGTGCATGATGGGTAAATTTCCCAGCTAAATTTAGCGGAAAAAAGTTTCCCGCTAAATCTGGCGGAAAATTTTCCCCGCTAAATCTAGCGGAAACTTTTCCCCGCTAAATCTAGTGGAAAATTTTCCCCACTAAATCTAGCGGAAAATTTTCCCCGCTAAATTTAGCGTAATATTTTCCCGCTAAATTTAGGCGGAAGAAATTTTCCCCGCTAGATCTAGCGGAAAATTTTCCCCTAAATTTAGCGGAAAATTTTTTCCGCCCCCCTTCCCCTCGAGGTCACGTGACCCCATGTCACGTGACCCCTCTCCCCCGAGGTCACGTGACCCCCCCCCCGTGCCTTCCCCTCCTCCTCAAGAGCTGCGCTCTAATTCGGCGTTACAGGGAGTTCTAAACGGCTTTCATTTTTTTGTTTTTCTTTACACTGAATATAGTAAAATTTTATGCGGAGTGTCACAACGCAGACTGTTTTGTTTGTGTGTTTTTTTAGGTTTAAGCAAATTGTTCATCTCGTTATTCGCCGAGGTCACTTTCCGTAGCTTGCAGGTATTGGTTGTCCCAAGTGCTTTGAGGGATAATTTAGGCGCTCTAGATTTCTTAGAGTGCTATGGTTTAGCAACGCCTGATTTGCAGGAAGAAGGTAGAATGTGAGCGTTCAAAAAGAAAAAAAAATTTACTTTGTTGTTTTTATTGAACACTGCGTATGGAAATAGGCCCGTTGACAACAGTATACCTTCCCAGTTCCACACTATAACCGTAGAGTTCTGCGTTTTTTTTTACTATAATTGTTTTGCGTTTATATTTTTTGTATAGATTTCGTGTTTTTTTCTTTTTGGTATTTATTTTTGGTGTCGGGCAAAAAAATCGGGTTCTAGCGGGGGTTTATGTTGAAGGAAAAAGCACGGGCATGGGATTTTCCAACCTTCTGGGAAATATACTCGAGACCCCAATACTTAGAAAACTTCCTATACCGATAAGAGAAGGAAGCGAAATAAGGTCTGTGACCTTATTTCGTATAAGAATTGCAGCCTCGGGGACAGTTCTATGGGCGCTGTATTCCAGGTCAACAGAGGAGATGTAAATAAAAATTGTCTTCACGTAAAGATTGGATATTTCTTATTAAATTAAGAACAGCTCCCTTTCGTTTTTTTTTATTTTCTTGGTTCTTCCAGATTTTGATAAAGCCGGCTCTGGGGTGACTTTGCAGGGTTTATCAGTATTACCGAAAAGACGAAACCCAAGCTATAATTCTCAAAGCCCCCCCCCCCAAAAAAAAAAAAAAAAAACTCAGGTTTTTGGTTTTGAAGGGGATTCCTTTTTGAACCCTAAAATTAAGGAAGGCTTCTACATTGGTACTGGCACCGGTTGTTCAACTAATATGCGCTATACGTTTATATATTTTGCCGGATAATAGAGCTCCCAGAAGACCTCGTAGCGTGACGTCGAGATGGGGCGTACTAATGTAACGTAGCTAATGCGTTTCTAACCAGCCGAGACCGCCGGCGTTGTTTCCCTGCGCCTGCCGAGGGTAATTTCAGCCCGAGGATTCTTCACGCGCTTTACACGGTGTTGCTTCCGTGTCGTAAGGCGTGGATGGCTCCATTTGGTCACGGATGCACGGCACTTGGCATCCAGCCTAAACACTACAATTGATGGCGATGGGGCGTGCGCACTAAGATATACCATTATGCCGTCTACGTATGTTCCGCGTAGAACTCCATTCCCGTGCGAATGGAGTTCAGCACCCGGATGTAGGGTATACAAGATTTCGGTTTCATCGACGCCTCATTCCTATCATTGTGTTAAGGAAACGCACTAATGAAGGGAGGTAATATACGAGGATGAAATCTCGCATACGTATAAGGATGCGTGTTGTGGCGTTTTCTCTTTGACCGGTCAGATTTCGAGATTGCCATCTTGATCAACACATATGATAAAGAGAATCAGGGGGGATCGGGGCGACGATTCACGGCGAAGAACCTAAGGATTCTAGATTCGATCTCCACACCATAGTGGGTAGACCTAAAGCTATACTGTCTTTGTCTGCACTGCACTCATCGAACGCGTTTGAATACGAGAGCCAAACGCCAGACGCCTGCGTTCCGCGTTTTAGCTAGGGCTGGGCATTTGGTTGATTAACCTACCGATTAATCGATTAATGCTTTAATCGCGATTATATTTTTAAACTAATTAATAGATTATATTGCAAAAAAAGTAAAAACTTAGCGTTTTTATTACGCAGACGTGGACGAGTACTCCTGTATGAAGTCAAACTTTAGGAGAAATTTTGACCTAAAAAGCTGTAAGGGCGAGATTTGTAACTCCAAACGGGTGGAGAAGGTTATGCGTGTCCCAGCCACGTCAACGCCGTGCGAGAGCCCGTTTAGAGTTTATGGCCAGAACATCCATTGGGTCAGAACATCCACCGAGTCAAAACAACCAAGAGGTCACGTGACACTATAGTCAGAACATCCAACGAGCCAAGACATCCATCCAAGTCGAAACATTCATTGAGTCAAAACATCCATCGAGTCAGAACATCCATCCGAGTCGAAACATCCATCGAGTCAAAACATCCATCGAGTCAGAACATTCATCCATGTCTAAACATCCATCGAGTCAGAACATCCATCTGATTCAAAACATTATTATTTGAATTGAAAAGAAAAAAAACAAAGCAATATATATAAATTTTTGCCGACTCGAGGCTGCGAATTTTGCCAAGTGCCGATTTTGGGGATACACTTGATCAACCACCTTAGTCAGTGTCCTGGATGTAGGGCCCCTCGTTTTCGTATTTTATTCTTGTCACTGAGTATATTTGGACGTTCGTGGTCAAAATTAGCATTGTAAAGCGGCGTATTATTTCCTCTTCGTGATGTCAGTTTTGGGAGGTGTTGCAATCTGTGTATTCGAAGTGCCAAAGGCTTGCAACGGTTTTGCCGGTGTCACTGTTGGTGACACCCGGCTTAAAGGAGCTGTGCAACGATATTCAGTTGGAATGTTTTTCACTTTACACGAGCTTACTGGCACTGGTGGGACTCAAGGATACTCGCACGCAACGCCACTGGCCAAGAAACTCCTTTGTTGCGTTGTAATTTCAAGGACAAAAGCGATCATTTTCATTCAATCTCTCTTTTGAAAAATTTGATGACGTAACCTGGGGATTGAAGTACACCCAAGTGACGATATTTGAATGCGGTTCGTAGATTGGACCCGAGCATTGCGTGGGCGCTCGATTTGGGCTCGTGATAATTACTAGCTCGAGAAGCATTCGGGTAGTGGCCCGTGTCCAATCGCTTCAACGACGACAATAGCCGAGCCATCACAATATCTGGAACTCAGCGCGTGTCCTGTGCTTTGCCAACCCCAGCGCGTGGCTATGATCAACATTGGCGGCATATAATCGGCTCCAGATCACGCTGGCCGCTTGTTCTGGCTGCGAGTTGAGGGTGAACGCTGCTCATTTTTCTTTAATTTGTTTCTGGGACTTCTATTGCGTGTAATGAAAAACGAGCGCGTGTTTCATAGGTCATCAACGTCAGGGATCCGTTCTAAGCGGTATTTGCGCAAAGTACAAAAAGTGTTGCATCGCCCCTTTAACCTTCGGTCGGAGGGAGACTTCCTGAAATCCCTGGAACACTTGTTGAACCCGCTGACCCCAATCCTGAAAATATTGAAAAAGGAAAGCGACAGGGTGATAGCACGATCTAGGTGACAGGAGAGTGTGAAAGAAGGCGTGGGTACATCCCTTTAGAAAGCCGGCGACCTCGAAGGTAATTGAGATAACGCGCGTACCGGAACGGAAGTTTGGGGAACAGGAGTTTGCTGACTTGGTTGTTTTTTGATGCTTTTGTTCAAGTCCGAACTGGATTAAGGTTTTCTGGTTCAAAGATGACTAATTAACTCAACGACTGCATATAAATGCCTGCAAGTTTTCGTTCCGGGATCGATTCCAGTCAAGAGGTGTTCCCGCCAGCAACAACTCGCTACGTTCAGCGTTGAGAGCAGCAATTTTTCAAGGTATTTCGATTTCCTAAATATTTCAGTCAAGCAAATTTTGAATCGAAGTGCTAATTCCTGACAAGACTGACTTTATGGAGCAAAACTTCGGAATACCGGTATTTGGGCCGTCCAGTCATCGCTCGAAGTGGCCGGTAATCCAGTTTAAAAGCAACAAGTGGGACAATGTTGTTTTTGAGCTTTCCTACAAGGCTACGAATCCGAAGAATCCGGACATCGTATACATGCATTGCCTGTTTCAACCTCAAGAGTGGGCTTGGACGGGATGAAAAGAGCCCGATTGCCCATCTGACATTGCGGAATGGAGTCATGATTACTGACCCCGGCGACCCAACTATACGCCCCATAGCTGCAGGCCAGGAAATGCGCTGCTTGTTGAGAAAATTCTCGCGAAGAAGGTATATGCTGGAAGTAGGAACGCAAATCCGTGAATATAAAAATATCCCGACAGGCCTTTGACGACGCTGCTCTGTTCTGTCGACGAGAAGTTCGAAGATCACTCTTCTGAAATTCGAGATGCAACCAGAATCTGAACTCAGCACCCATTACGGCTATGCTTCTAAACGCAGAGCGTTATCAAGGAATAGGCATTTCAATGTCATCAAAGGCAACAGCTTGGACGTTGTCCTCCCAGAACTTCAAACAACCAAGGATGGGCATCGCTTTTATCCGTTTGAAGACAAGACGAAGCCTGGAGAATGCTGGTCTCCTTTGCCGAGAAGGACTTGGACGCGCTCTGTGACGCTCAGTACGTGTTGGGCGACGGTAACTACAAATACAACCCCATGAAATTTTATAACCCTGGACAGTTCTATACCCTTCACGCTGTCGTCAAGGGAAGCCCAACCAGTTGTCTACGCTTATGCAGTCGTGCGACACCCGTGCCTACGAGACCTTCCTCCAGGTGGTCAAGGATGCCATGGAGCGGAAGTTTGGGAATGTCGGAGACGCTCTCCACTACTGCCACGTGGATATTCGATTTCGAGTTGGCGGCCATACAAGTAACGGAACAGGCCTTTGGCACGGCAGCGGGAACACCACGTGTGAGTAAGCGTTTTCATTATACTAAATGCTTCCATCCGTCCGTCCGTTTTGTTCCAACTCTTCCATATTTTTAGAATATTTTTCTGCTCGTTTTCTGAATATCTGAAGAAAATTTTTATAACGTTTTGGTCCCTACCACATTTTTATGAATTAGCGCACTAGATAGCAAGTTATTTGGATTTTCCTTTTCGCGGGTGTGTCAGTAACTGAGATAGATGAAAAGAAAATCACGTTTTTTCTTTTACGAGGGGGATTATCCTTTTTCTGAGAATGGATCTTTAGACTATAACGAGATGTAGAATCACTTTCACCCGAGCGGCCACAACCTTTCTCTAGGAAAAAGGCAAAAAATACATCAGCTTTTTGGGGAAGACCTCAAAGTACCACTTTACTGAAACATAGTGGTCAATGTTTTACTTGAATCGTCAAAGGAAATACATCATCAGTGGCTGCCATCATTAGAAGTGACAGCCACTTCAGCTAACTGCCATAAGTTTTTTTCTTTCTTATCAGCTTGTAAAATTGCTGTCATAGCCGTTTAACTGCTTATTTTTTACGTTTGATCTAAGTTTTACTTCCAAATCTACCAGCATTGATTAAACCTTCAATGTGATACTTAAATCACATAGGAAGTAAGGCTTATAGCATAAAGAATGCTATAATTGTTTTAGGTGCGTGGTTGTGCGTTCCATTTCGCCAAGGCCATCAACACCAAACGCGACGAGCTAGGCCTGCGGTCAAGTTGCAAACAGAACGGTGACGTCGCCAGGGGGATTGGAAGGGTGCGACATGTCCCTTTTGTACCTGACGACTTCCGCGAGGCCTTCTCCAGGGACCTGCTTGCTGCTCGGCCACAGGCTTCACCACTGCATGGACAGTGCTCGGTTGGAACAATTTGCCGAGTATCTTGATGGTTTCTGGCTTTCCAACGCTGTTGTGAAAGACATTTGGGGACAGTTTGAAAACGATGGCCCACGCACGACCAACATGGTCGAAGGTTGGCACAATAAGCTGCACAGCCGGCTGACAAGTCACCATCCAGTCCTGGCTGAATTCATTCAGTTCCTTCATGTGATCCAGCACTCTTCGCAAAACCAAATCCAGGCACTGCTCTTAGATCATCTTGCAGTGGCATCTGCACCGGGGTTGAAGTCAGCAACCGTAACAAGCGGTTGCAACAGGAAACGGCCCTGTTTTCAGGCTATTTGTCATCTGCAGTCCCGACATTTCAGGATCTCCTTAACTATCTGGACAGAATTACAATCCTTGGAGTTCTTCCGAATGAACTGAACAGCACGTATGGGCCAGTTCCCTTTAATGAAACTGTTTGAGTGCCTCACGATGTCTCGGTGTCTTATCCAACCAAATGACTTTATGTGAACGATATGCACTACGTTGCGTCTGGTAGTAGTAATCGGGACAAAAATGAGTGTATACACTACGACAGAGGTAGAAATACCTAAAAAGGTTATAATACATTAAAAAACAAAACTGCAAAATTTGTTCCAATAGTGCTTCCGTAATTTAAAAACTACTATCTATATACAATTGAGCGAATTCATGTAGAGTGCTTTGTCCGAGAGTGAAACTAGCTTTAAAAAACCACGAAATAAAGTTGCGATTCTCTCGGAATAACGTTACTGATCACGGCGAACGTCTGGGACAAGAGTGTCTTGAAACAATTAAGAGGCTTAACACAAAAATGGAAGCAATTGACTGGCGAGGTGAAATTAATTTCTCTGAAGGGCTTATGTTGCATAATTCACTGACACCAGTATTTTTGTCCCTCGAACAATCGCGCAGACTCGAAGCCAGCCCACCGCGCGCTCTGCTGCTCCCACCCCGATGTAAAAATAAAAACAACAACAAAAAAAACTGTTCTTCTTCGAATTAAGGCGGCGAAGCAAAGTACTTTTAAAACAGAACCATTCTGTCTTGAAAAATGTTTCACTATCACGAGCTTGAAAGTGCTCTAACTTTTCGTGTGAATTACAATATCGCCCTATTCATTTAGATGATTTTTATCCCGTTGCTTTTGAATGAAATGCTAAAATTTGATACCCCACATTGCCTGGAAAAAATAGCCTTTTTTCCTTCCGAACCTCTTAGGAACGCATTGACATACACCAAGCTAAAATTAAAAATGGCTGTCACACTGGTTTTTTTCTAAAGGCGATCTAAATACCTAGCATTTTTATCTAGATTTAAACGGCCTTGTCCATTGTCTGCGGGTCACGTAGCTGCCACAAATCGCAGAGTAGCGTGCTCTCGAGCTGCGCGGGTTAAATGACTGCAAATAAAACACCGCCCGAGACGGCAAAGCAGCGGATTTTATCGGCAATGCAAGTAAATTCTAATCTTAAACCACGTCGCGTGATCACGTAACATTACTGCTCGCCGCTTTCGAGAGCCATTGCCACTGCGCCGTCGTGTCTTACCTGATTTTAATACGGAGTGGACCACAAAAAAAAAACTGTTGTATTTTGCGCTCCGTTAAGCTACAAGAAAGACATAGGGTCACTGACGAGCGTACACCCCCTAATGCAGCGATAAAACAAAATAAAAAAAATATTTCGCTCCGTTTACATGTCTCTGACGATATTAACTTTAATATTTTGTTTATTTATTTGTTAGTAGAAAAACTACAGGCCATGAATGGTTTAAGCAGGGACCAAGGCAAACAACAGAAATGATCTTATAAAACAGAAAGTAAACAATCAAGTAACTAACACTGGTAGAGAAAAATTGAAAAAATCGGAATCACAGAATACATTAAAAAAAACGCATGTTTACTGAATAGCTTAAATAACTGACAAGGTCTCAATAAGACAATAAAATCGTAAAAATCGTAAAATGGTAAATATAGTCCCTCACTTTCTCGGCGCATACAGGCCTGCTATTAAGTAAATTTACAAGCCTCAGCTAATTAAGGGATGCATAAAATTCTTTAGTGATGAGACTTGCGCGCCTGGCGATTCTTTGCGCTGAAAAGGTTTTATTGGTACAACGAATGTGCTGTTGGTTTCACCACCGATTGGACACCTTTGTATTCTTGTGGAGGTACATAGTTACCACCAAAATAACAATAGTTTTAGATAAAAATAACTAAACAAATGGAGATGATTGACTTTAAGATTCGCAAAGCACCTTATAGTTTGTTTAACTATATCGAACATTTTGTTTTATTTAAGAAAAATACAGTGAGTGTGCAAACGAGCTGGTGATAGTTAATCATGATGTTTATCGGGAGTATATAAGGAGCGACTGAAAATAAACGATTTAGCTGCGTCGTAGACATCTTCTCCTGCGCCCTTTTTCTTTGACTTCAAAGTTTCCCATTTTCCCCTCACCGTAGTCTCGGGTGTTAAATATCGTTATGACATATTCGTCATATCCGATTTGAGAAAGCCGGATATTCAGACATCTGCTGCATGGCCCTTTCATTATTGATGAAGTACAAAAAGTATTGTTTGGACTGCAGTATACTGTATACCACCATCCAGGGCCGGATTAAGGTACGGGATAAGGGGGCTGCAGCCCAGAGCCCCCGACTCTCTGGGGGCCCCCATAACGGAAGCTCGTAGAAAAAAAAAAAAAACGAAATCTAAAATGATTTTGGAAAGCGATGTTGCTTTGCCGCAGCATTCGAGAAGAGGGATATACTCGAGTCACTGAATAAGCTACGCTTTCAGAGTACCGCATTCCTTTTCTTTGGCATTTTGCCGACAATACAGTCGCTCTATCCAACTATATTCTGGTTCGCCGCGGCGTCATTGGTCAGCGGCAGTCACGTGAGTCGCTATCATCATCTTCGCGTTTTCTCAACGCCACCATCTTGGGTCCAGCAGTGCTCTGCCTGCTGCTTTCTCCGATGCACTTCTTTCACTTGTCCCTTGTCAATTTTTTGCGCTATTTCCACGTTTGATGCTGTTTACTGTTTACTGCGCGCGCACGCTGAAGTGTGCACGCGTAGCTCAGCACTTGCTTTCCGTGT
This sequence comes from Ixodes ricinus, assembly GCA_037355805.1. NCBI lineage: Eukaryota > Metazoa > Arthropoda > Arachnida > Ixodida > Ixodidae > Ixodes > Ixodes ricinus. The sequence continues at coordinate 1,414 of JAZHYW010029014.1, read as the reverse complement.
TACGTCGAGATATGAACAACACGACCTTGATTCTCTGCCACGGCTGCGGTGGCTGCGGCTGCGGCTTGGCTGCGGCAGCTGGCGCAGGCGACGGCGACAGCTCGGCGAAGCTGGCTAGAGTCACTCCTCCATCTGCACGTGGACCCAAGATGGCGGCGCCTGACGCGCTTCAGACGCGTAGTTTTGGAGTTTCGGTACTCTGAAAGGTCTGAAAGCGTAGCTTTATCAGCTTTATTTAGTGACTCTTGGGTATACCGTTGGGATATACAAAGATAATGGCGATGTCAGCGAGGCCAAACGCGCACTTCGCGCACACTCCTATCCCTGTACAAATCCGGCCCTTTGGGTGGGTGACCGGCCCTTAGGGTGCTTGTCCGCTTTCTTTTGAAAGCGGCTTTGAGCAAACGAAGAAAACACGCGAGGGGCCCAACGATCTGGAATTTTTCGCTCCTCTTTTTTTTTTTTTTGTCAGGAAGGGAAATGTCTTAAACACCTCCCCCTTCACCCTACTCGGGCTCGTGTCTCGTGCGCGCAAACACGTGTTTTTGAGCAGCGCCTACACTTTGAAAGTGCGACCTTCGACGCTGCTGGGGAAGGGAACAAAGCTGCATGCCGCCTCCGCGATGATCTTGCCGGAGTGCTCCCTAGTTGAAACCAGACGGGAATGGTAAACATTTTGTATTTTGAGGCTACTTTCTATTGATTAAAAAATAAAGGAAACTGCAGTATTTCCCAGGTTCATTGCCTTAACCAGACATCATTATCATCATCATCGTCGCCATCATCATCATCATCATTAGGGCCCCTGAAGCCCCTGAAGCGTCCTTAGCCCAGGGCCCCGAAATGCCTTAATCCGGCTCTGCCACCATCGCTATAATTTACGGATTACATTCACTGAGCGCAGTCGTTGCTAGAGAAGTTGAAAAATTAGGAGGTGTCCTTGCTCGCCGCGCTTTCGTATTATAAAATAAACTTTTTCGATGGAGAAGAAGCTGTCCATCAAACTAAAAATCCAAATAAATTCCGCCAGCACTTTTTTTGATCACAAAGAAAGAAAAAAAAGAGATTGTTGTAGAAAAAAATTTTAACCAATGATGATCTCTAAGCAACCATTCTAACCGTGCCCGGTGATCACAGTGTGCTGGGTCACGATTATGATAGTGATACTAAAGCTGGAGCCAGCTATAGAATTTCACGACAAGAATTTGTTGAAACAATCTGTCGAAAAAAATTAAGTAGTGCAGTTAGAAAGAACATAGCTTGGAAAGAAATTTCAATATGTGTTTATCTGTTTAATATGCACAGTGCGTATTTAATCAAAGGGCACTGACATAAACACGTATATTTTTGAAACGGTGCATCTGGGTTGCATTTGGGGAGCTACATCATTGCTGCATTTGTTTTGTTTTTTTGA